>VWZT01016876.1:235436-249757 GCA_013397055.1 Pachycephala philippinensis
CTTTCTTTTTTTTTTTTTTTTTTTTTTTTTTTAAATAAAATATTTTCTTTGGATACAGGGAAATTTAACACTGGAAATCCTGACAGGTATCCATTAGATAGACTTAAGATAGAAAACATGAGTACTTTAAACAGACATCAAAAGGCAACAGCTTATCTTTATGATACCTGTGTTCATCTGAAATAATTAAACTAACTGCAGGTGGCATATGCTTATTCTGGCCAAAAATTACAATGTTCTAGAGAAGGGAAATCGCTTCTTATAAAACCCAATTTATGGCTGATAAGCAATTAAAACAGAATATCTTATCAACTTTACTTGTGGTCAGAGCCTATCATACTGATGCTCTTCTTAGAGATAACTGGTTAAATTGCAAATCACAAATACATTTAACAAATACATATTTTAAATTAGGACTAGAAGCACAAAAGTGCTTGTAGGCAGAGGTTTGTGTGCAATACTGGCAAGAGAATGCAGATCTCCAAACAAACCTCCAAAGAATGTACTGGATGGTTTTGTGTTTAGAGTAAGGGTAACTGTTGGGACTACAGTTAATACACCTAACATCAGCAAGTTTTGAACAGAAAGGGGGGAGGGTAAAGGGATGCCTGAAGTAGGTTTAAGGGGAATGAGGTGCAGATGTCTGCACACAGACAGAGGAATGACGAGATTTTTCACTCATGAGGAGTGAAGTTCAGACTTGCTTCTGGAAACAGTGCTATTAAGGTACTATTAATTGGGGAAGAAGAGTGAGTTCAAAACCACTGACATAAGGGATAACTTGGAGAATAAATACTGTAGAGCTGACAATGAAAGGGAGAGAAGAAATGTTCTAAGAATAAAAGGTTCAAAAAATAAAAAGTTCAGAACATAAAAATGAGACAGACAATGGGGTAGATACTTCAGCTAGAGAAGGAATGAGGTGACTGAGCCAGTGTTCAGTGAGCAATGCTAGAAGGAAGAAAGCTTTCCTCCAGTTTATCTGGCCAGTAGGAGAATTAGCAGCATGGTGGCAAGAATCTAAAGGCAGAAACTGGACTTTTATTTTGTATTTTCAAGTAGAAAGAAGTGTACTGACACTTTCTGCTGTTTCTGTTCATTTATCTCAAGGAATACAGCCACCTACTCTAAACCCCATAATTTAGAAAAAATTATATAATTTTCTCACTTTTATTTCACACACATTGTTTCATCAGAAAGCTCTTCTGCTTGTACGAGCAATGAGTTAAGGAAACTCCCCAGTCTGACCATTCAGGAGACTCCCTGGAAGTCACACTCCCACTACCCCACACTGTCACTGCTGGGACCGAAGCCCCTTCATGGCGGGCGGCTCCAGTGACCGATGTGTCCCCCTTGGCTCCCCACACACCCTCTCCACAGTCAGACCAGGTTTCTTCACCCGTTCAGCCCCAGGTTTCCCATGGCAGTCTCAGATGTCTTGTTCCATAAAGTCATTTATTCACAGCACAGTAACACAGGAACAGCCCGAGCTGGTGCCCCCAAGGTGCATCCCAGTCAAGGAAGCCCCGGGGGTTTTATACCCTCGAAGTCCACTCACGGGAAAGGTTCTCTCTTCCTCACGAGTCTTCAGCTCCCATCCCCTCTCCTTGCCCCACCACCTGGCTGGCGTCACCCATCTCGTCTCCTTTGTTATCCGAAATGTCAGTGATTCCCGGCTCCTGCTGTGTCTCTCAGTGTCCATTCCCTGACTGATGTCACCCACCTTCATGCCCTTTGTCATCTCAAAGGTTGGCAGTTCACGGCCTCTCGTGCTGGCTCCCACCCAGAACTCAATCTGCATCTCACTCTGCAGTTTGTAAGCTGAGCCACTCAGACCAGGAGTATTCCTCAACAGATGCATGGCTACTTCTTATACATGAACAAATTACACATAAGCATTCGGGACTAGTGTAGTGAATCTATCTCAACCAGTGTAACAGGCCCCACAGTTTTCTCTCTGCACATAGACCTTTCAGTGTGATCATGAAATGTAGAAGTGAACATTTCCAAGGTAAGGTGAGTGGAATTGTTTTAAATGAGAACATCTGTAAAACTTTTCTCAAGTCACAAAATTAATTTTTCAGCAAAACTCAGAACTCTGAAATGTGTGATCCTTTTTGCAGAAGTGATTATGGTTATACAGTTTTCATAGCGAGGCATTAATTTTTCCTGTAGGAGTGTTTTTCCCATGTGTGCTTACTCTGCATCTGCTAATATAATTTAGAAATGAAAACAGTGAAAAAACCCACAGTAAATAGTGATCTTGACCCCTTAAAATAATCTAACTTCAGAAACACTAGAGAAGCTAACGTGCAGTTTGATTTACAAATATCTGAGTTCCATTGAATGTTCAGTTTTATCTATGTACCTTTTCATTGCTGGCAAAAAAAAAAGTGGAAGCAGTTTCCAAGGAAATTGAAACGATCCAAGACTACTAACTTCAAGCTCTTTTTTTAACTAGTTAATAAGTTAACTATTTAGGTGTTCTTAAGATTTTTCTTTTAATCTTTGTTTTCACTCTTTCAACTTCTTAAACTTTAAATGCTATACCAGTTGCCAGAGACCTTTCTGGTGAAATCAATTCACTTTTGTGGGAATAGATGGGAATGATTTCCTTGACTTTTCAAAATACTGTAAAGAATTTTGAGGGGAAATTCCAGAACTGTTATATTTACAAGTGTGATAGGCAGGTTCCCCTTCAAAGAGACAGTTGAGTATTCACTCAAGGTATGAGTTTCTTGTATGATGGTGGTGAATGGGGAAAGAAAAATTACCTTTCTAACTGGTATTTAGAGGAATAGAAAAATAATCAAAACCTCTGCCTTATAATCAGAGCTTTCTTGTTCCAGATCTCTACAGAACTTTGAAAATTTAAGTTCCATTTTCCCTGCCAAGGGCACTCATAAACATCAGTGTCTAATTCCTGTTGTGACACTTTGTATCTAGGATACTTCCATGGGGCCAGATGATGTGACTGACTTTCCAGAGAGTCACATCTAAAATTAGATGCGATGCCCTACAGAGTCTGAAATTATTCTAAATGGCAGTGCTCAGGCAACCAGATCTTCTCCACTTTGTCTAATGAGTTTTCTTAACGGATTATTTTGAGACTTTGTCCAAGGTCTTGTTGAAAACTCAATTTAAAGACATCACACAACATTAATTTTTTTCTGCTACTTTCTTGGTGTATAGAAATAATACAGACAAAACCTGGTAACATTTTTCTTTTCTTGAAATGTTTTAGTGTTGGGAGAGTTTTTTGTTTGATTGGGGTTTTTTTGTTTGTTGTTGTAGGAGTATTTTGGGGATTTATTGTGGGGTTTTTTGACATATTTGATCTTGAGGTTAAAGTATTGTGAATCATTAACAAAATCTGAAACCAATCAATTTTCTCTTGCATACTGGCTTGAAGAAAAGTCTGCAACTGAAAATGCTCAAGAACTGCACTTGAATCTAGAGGTGAAATTCATTGCTCGAGCCCATCTCTGGTTTAGACTATTTCTCCCTTTCCATGAGAGACAAAGTCAGGGTGAAATACTAGTCATCTGGGGTGCTGATTGCTTCATGTATCCTGGTCCCTATGAATGTAATTTGTGGAAAAAGTTTCACAGACTTACTGTAAGGATGTCCTGACTTGGAAGCAGTGGGCAGAACTTCTTTTCAAAATGTAAATATGAAAGAGAATGGGAAGAATTTTTGCAAACAGAATTGAGACAATGATACTATGAACAATAATCTGTCTGATCTTAAAAAGAGAAAAAAATGATGCCAGATAAATTTATTCATTCCTCTGACTGGAACTACAAAACTAATGAACAAAGAGAATACACCAGATGGAATAAAGCTTTAATTTATGAAAATATTTTACATTCATATTTTACATCAAAATCTTCCCTGAAAAGTCATTAAAGTTGGTGTGGATAGAGAAGCCCCTCCAGTTTCCTCCATAGCGTATTATTATGCCACCAGGCAGAAGGATGGGACCTAAGATATGGAGGGGAAATCGAAAGAAGTGCCTTCTTGGGGTAGCAGGAGAATCCCCTGCTGGCCTCCCTCACCTTCCCAGGTGCCCTTACACAATTAGTATGAGGCTCTGGAACTTGAGAGTCAGGCAAATGGTGTAAATAAAAAAAATCTCAGTCATGTATCTGTAATCTTACACAATTCCTTATATATAGTCCTTTCTTTACCTATTTTATCTGCTTAGTCAAAGCTACTTAAAACCAGTACTGCTGTGTGTCCAATAAAGTATTCTCTATGAAAAGATAAACACAAGTATGTATGCATATATAAATACACATATAATTGGAAAACAGATATTCTGTTCCTGCCTTCTAGGCTTTGACCACCATGTACTGATATCTAAAATGAAAATTAAAATTTTTCTGTTCCACTTCTTTTTTTCATATGCCGATACAATTAGTCACATACGAAAGTATACAATTGACAGCATGATAGTTTGCCATCAATATCACTGAATCATGATTTCACCTCCTTATGAGTGAAACCCAGCTAAGTTTATTTTTGTTTCCCCCTTCCAGACCCGAAAGGTTTGTTATTAGAGAGGAAATTCTTTTATGAATCCATTCAAACACTTGAGGCAAAAATCTTAAACAAGTGAATATAAATATATTTTTGAGTTTTGTACACTAACTTATTTAAAACTTCTAAAAAATTAATATATTCACAGATGAAGAATGACTATAACATTTAGGGAAGACAAAAATAATTATCTGAGTATTCTAAACCTTCTGATGCTGATAATTCCTGGCCTTCAAAATTACAAGTTTCCCTCCTATGTTAATAAAAACAAACCAACAAACCATGTAGGCATGTGTAGCATTCACCATACCTACATCCTGGTATTTTGAGCCCAGTCTGCTCTGCTTATGCCTATAGACACTTTGAAATTGATGTGCCTTGTCTAGAATCTGGACTTCAAAGTGAAAGTGGTGTCATAAGAAACCTCGCTGCTTCAGATCAGGTAAAGTTTTAAACTCTGCTCTGAAAGGGGAAAAAAAAAAGCTTTATTTTTGAACTCACTTTCCTCTTTGAAGTCTGGCTTCAATCCAATTTTAAAGAATCTGTCAGCAAGGTTTGCGCTGGAGTCTTCATTTCTGCAGGCTAGTCTGTCCTCAGCTCAGCCCATAGAGATTTACTTGGATATGGCCCATAAACAGATGTGATCACCGCTATTCCTCCTCCTCAGGAGTAAACTCAGGGAGTCTGCTGCATAGGATGGGGAGAAATAGGAAAGCATAGAACTAAACCTGCTAATTTTGTTGTAGAGACTTCTGGCATTCTTTTGGCCTCACTTCACTCTCCTTCATCCATATTAAAAGGCAAGAAGAAAAAAAAAAAGTTATCTTTGAAACCTGAACAAGGGTCTTGTCTTCAAGATAGGTTTGTAACAAGAACTTCATGATAGTTCCTTGCTCTCTGCATTACCTCCCACTGCTGAGTGATTCCCAGCTCCTGGAGTTCTAGTCTGAGCACATGAGAAAATTCACTGAAAGAGCTAAAGCCTGTGATGTGAGATTGCAAAGCTCTTACTCCTACACCTCTGAAAAAAATGCTATGCTACAGGATAGCTGTACCAGAAACGTTTCAGATGATTTTGGTCATGAAAAGAAAGCAAAATGAAGAGGGTTTATTTTTCTATTGTTAACATAGCAAGCTTGAAGCATAAGCTTTAAGAAATAACAAACATTTTATTTACACTGGCCTAGCTCCCATGCTCTGCATAGCTATTATTCCTCTTATGTTTAATTGCCTTAGTTTTTGATTGTTTTTGGTGAACCAGACTTTCTTCATGGATTGCCTGTGACATGATGCTGGTTGATGGAGATGGAAGGCTGCAACCTGTTGAGGGAGGATGCAGCGCAACCAGGCCCACAGGACAATGGAAGTGTGATGGAGGGACTGGGCTCTCCTAGGGTACCAGATGTGTCAGCATTGAACTGAACAGTGTAGTAATTCAAAATGCTTTGGAACTGGATGAAATCATAGATTACACCCGATTTTATAATTTATTTTTTCCATTATCCTTTTCTGAAGAAAAAGAAAGTGATTTCAAAGGTTTCTAAGACAAGGCTTTTTTCAGAAACTGCTACTTCCACCAAATTTAAAAATAAAAAGTAAAAGAAGCAACAGCAGCATTAAGGAATAAGAATATTCAGAGCTCTGTGATAACATTGAAAATAAAATATTCAAGGGCTCCATGTAATATCTTGAAAAAAACCTCTAACTTAAACATATGTTTTCTGTTTTGTCTACGTGATAGAGGGCTGACTTACCAGATATAAGACATTGTTAAGGCTATAAAGGTTATAATATATGTATATTATAAAGTGTAATTAAAACATCAGAACTTTGGAATGAGGTTCAAGCAGAACATGGTTCAAATGCTCTTTGTTGTAGAGGTGATGGATTTTAATTTTTTAATGTTTACAATGCATAACTAGATTAAGGGTAAATAAGCATTAATCAAATAAAATTATTAGTCCAGTAGCAAAAAAGCTGTCTGAAGCTCCTCGCAATTTTCAAGGAGCCCCAACAAAATTAAACACAGGTTTTTAATGTTCTTTACCTTATATTAGCTGAATATTCAGATAGACTGACATAAAAAAGTATTATTTATGAGACAAGGAATTTAAAAAAAGATAACCAGCAGTGAAGGCTCATTAGTGCAAAGAGCCACAGATTTTTCCTGGTACCTAAATAACCAATGAATACTCTGTTTGGACTTTTTTAGTATTATGAGGACAAACTTGAACAACCAATTTGGAGCAACAAGATGTGGTGTCGTGGTTTAGCATAGCTTGGTTTTTAGTTAAACAGAAATCCATCAGCCACGGAAGTGATTCTTTTGTGAGGGGCTGCTCCAGCTTCCTCCAGACCCAACAGAACCAATCAGTTAGCTAGCTTTAATATTGACAACTCTGTTAAGCCACTTAAAAAGCTTGACACGCCTCTGTGAAAACCACATTTAAGAATGAACAAAGCCCGGGAAAGCTCTCTTGCTTCCAGCTCTTGGATCTCGGCTGAGATCTCCGCCATTCCTGCTCTGTTGGAAGCATGCCCCCACCAGTGCGGCCACCCAAAAATGAAATTCTACATCGCATGAGCTCCGGCCGCCGCCCGGCAGAGAGAGGCGAATTCCCAATGCAAGGCCCGGGTGAGATTAACTCGTTCAGCACTGTAAAATTCCCCCGAACAGATGAAACCTGCAGACATCAATCATTTCCCAAGTCAGAGGAAAAGGAAAGGTGAAGGCACATGAAGAAAACACCATAGGGACACCAAANTCACCAAAGTCAGTGAGGAAGGAAGAGCTGAAGCCCAAAGAGAGAGGAAGAAGAGGAGATGCTTCAAACCTAGGAGCTGGAATTCTTTTGTAAGGCTATGGTAACGGGCTATGATACATCAGAGTACCCCTGTAATTCATGACAAGCATGAGGGGGTGGAGTGTTCAAACCACAACCGTGAGCAAAGGCACTATGCTGAAACAACCTGTGCTGAAACAAGCAAATGTTGAAGTAGCTGTGATCTAATGATAAGCTTGACCAGAAAGTGATGAAGATTCTTGCCCCCAGAGAAGAAGACTTCTGTTCCCAGAAATGATGATGATCCCAGAGACAGAGGAAGAGAACCTTTGCTTCTGAACAGCTCATCCTTAAAATGGTACCCCATTAGCTAAAGACTGAAGCCTTGAAAACAGTTGTGGGGAAAGCTGTAAGTCGAAGGAAGGGACTTCCACACTGAGATCAGATTTCCATTTCCTGGGCGGCTGATTTGCTGTGACACTGAAGCCATGAGAGAACTGTTTCTTGTGAAGTCTCCATGGCTGGCAAAAGAGACTCCTCTCCCTAAGTGAACTGAAGAAATATTATTATAGAGGTGCTAAACTGACTGAAAATCGCAAGTTTTGTCTCGTTACATTGTCAGTGGGAAAGGAAAGAAGAGGTTGGGGGACAGAGAAGTGTTCTGAAGGTTTATTCTGACTCTTTATTTTTTTCCTTTTAGTTCTGTTAATAAAGCTTTCTTTATATTCTTTAAAGTTTTGAGCCTGCTTTGCCTGTCTTCTAATCCTTATCTCACAGAGGAAAATAGATGTAAACTAAAACCACTACATGAGGCATCTCATTTAAAAGTTTGGAATTAGTGCCAGTACTTCTCATTTCTATGAAAAAATATCCTTGTTTAATTGTTGCAGAACACAACATGCACAAATATTGCTTTTGCTCCTTCTTCTACAGGATTCATATATGTGTTAGTATTTTTTTAGAAATCTTAATTCTTACTTTAATTTAAAATGTAGGGAAAATATATTATCCTCCAAAATTAAAGTACAGAAGATCTCACATAATTTGCTAATATTTTCTACAAATAAAAAAAAATTAAATTGTTGGCTTTGAATGTATCTATTTTTTCTTGGCTGGACATAAGTATTACATAAAAATCCAAAATATTTCTGGGTTATCCCATAAGTTTTGTGGTTAAGACCTTTTCACAATTCTATTGCCCAAGCAGCAGTTGAATTCACTGGCTTTCAGAGAGTAAGTGATTTTAAGATTCCTTTAGATTGTTCTGAGATTTCCCAGCATGCCTAAATTTAAGTACATTCAGAATGCCTGTTCTGCACTTATCTCCCACCTAAAGCCATCCTCAGTCCAGAGCTGAGAACCTGCTTGCTCACATTCCTTGTAAATGCCATTTAGAGGAGCAACCAAGGAAAGCCTGAACCAAACAAAAAACCTGAGCCTCTATCCTCGGATGAATCTTAGAGGTCTCTCTTTTACATTGAAGTGTAAACTCCAAGATTTCTCTTCAGTTCTCTCCGGAATTAATGATAAGAGGTTTAAAGTAAGCACCCTGGAGTGCCTTCCCAGGCTGTGCTGGTGGTAAAGGTAGTTTCTTAAATTTAAGCCAAATACAGTGGGTACCTAAGTTACAAGCACACACTTCCACCTTTGGAAATTTGGGGGTGTTTTTAATACATCAGAACTTTTATGCAGAAATCGAAATAAAAATGTTAGCAAAGTTTCATAAACAGTGTAAAACTTAAAATAATTCTTACATCTCTTCAAGTGGTTATGGAGCTCAAACATTCAAGAAGGCTAAAAAGTAACACTGCTGGTAACCTTTCAAAAAAAACCCCAAACAAACAAAACCATACTGTGTTTCATTCTATGTGTTGTCTATTACTTAATTTTTTACTACATCACTTAAAATGTAGTGGATGTTCCTACATATATAAAAACATGGAAAATAGTCTTTAAGATCTCAAATGTACAACATACACAGTACCAAAGGAGAAATCAGAGAAAAAAAAAATATTGAAGTAAGCAACCTTCTCCAAATATGTATTTATGCAAATGAAATAGGCATACTCCTGCATTAGGTTTATATTTTTTTTCTGCAAATTGATTCATATGAAAGCACAGTTATGTCTCTGACCAAGTCTGTTTCTTGCAATAAGATAATTGTGCAGTAAGTTCTGCCACAGTGTCCCTCCTTCCTGCTCATACCATAGTGTACCTTTCTGAATGCTGTTTGTTCAGACTGTACTGGGCTCCTGACTTAGCTGAGGATGCATCTACAGTTCAAGTGTACAGTGCTGGGAGGCAAACCAGCTATCCTAAAGTAAGTCCTGCTTACTCATCTAATTCTCTTACACTCTTCCTCCTCAAGTGTCTCAAAGAGCAGTGCTTCTGAACTTTTCCAGAGGGTGAGTCAGTCTGTCTTAATTAGGTTCCTACATTCATCGTGGTGGTTATGAACTGAAGCCTTCATCTATTTCATGCAGAAGAGAGAATATGACATACAACTAAATGAGATTTTAGGGTTTTTTAAGTGAATGAACTACAGTTACCTTATTCAGTAACCTGAAGTTCAAACAGTACATTTCGGTGTTACAGCTCCTAGTTTCTTGTGATTTGTTGTTTTCCATGATCACCAAAGTGTTAATTCAACAAAGTGCTTTTATATGCAATTGTATAACATAACTGTGCTCATAGAGTACAAAATTGTTATGTGGCAATAAGTGAGCCCGGTGCCTACCAAAAAAGTAAAAAAGGAGGATGCAATTTTTGAATTCTCTAGTCAACATAAAATGCAGCAGTTTCCATCTCACAATGGTCCATTAAGGGTAATGACAGCACAAGTTAGATTTTTAAAAACGATTAATCAGTTCCCGCTTATTTCAGTGGAAGTTGGATACGTAAATACCTCTAAAACTTTTGTCTGTTAATAGCTGTTCATCTTTTACTTACAAGATTGGTTGCATAACTGGTTACCAAAAAAACCAAAACAAGAGTAACAAACAAGAAGATTCAAGTTTTGACCTTCAGTAAGTTTCTAAGTATTTGCTTGTCTCTAAACTTGTGAACAGTCACAGGATGTTCTTAGGACTCTGGGTGAAGCATAAAATAACATTTATTTAACACCTTACTATATGAGAATTTCTTTGCTACTACATATACAAATAGTTTAGTTCTGAATCTATTTGCTAATGCTATGGTTTATCACTGTAATAGCGTTTTCATAAGTACATATTCTTAGTATATTATCACAACATTTATCCTTTTGCATTAATGAAAATCTGACTGAGGGCTTCAGTGATAAATATGAGGGGGTTTTTTAGTGCAAGAGATTTTTTTAAGGATTAAGGTTTTGTGATAACTTATAAGTTTACAGAATTTAAAGATATTTTCTTTTCCGTGTTAGAATTAGAAATCCAAGACAGTGAAAGGAAAATGACAAGAAACAGTTCTTAAGCCTGTCATGTCCCAGTGGATTTGAATTTTTAATGTCTCTGTTCTCAGTGTCTTACCTCAGGAGGAGGAGAATGGGATAGCCAGAAAATCAGGGTAATAATTGATAAATTTTATCTATGGCACTACAGCAAGAATAAATGCAGTTTAATAATGTCGTACTTCTACCTTCACACATTTTTTGCCATCCTTGGTGGAAGTTTTCATCCTGTTCTGAACTGACAACACTAGCATTTCAGCTCTCGGCAAAAAAGCAAAGCCAAAGAGGGATGATACAGCTGAAGAAAATTATCATTAACATCCACATGATTCCATCGTCTTTTCTTTTTACTTAAGTTAACAGTAAGGTGCTTAGTATATCACTAAGCTACTGATATATGAGAATTTGCCAGAAAACTCCATAAAAATAAAACATCTCTAAGAATTTTTATAACTAATAGTAAAGGGTACCTCAATGTCTATTTCAAAGCTGATTTGATGAATACAGAAAAGGTCAACCTAAAAATAACTAGACTGAATCAGTTATAAGTGTAGTAACATATGCCTCATTTAATAATGAACTCTAAATTTGCTCTGCAGTTTAAGTAGTATCATGAATGCTAATTCTGACAGTAAAGGGTTATGAACTACCTGTCTGCTTGAGTCTGGCACAAGGTCAGGCAGTTATAGAACTAATGAAAACCCTGATGTACCAAAAGGTGGATGATTGACACGAGTGTGCTAGCTGAAGAAAGTGCTGAGGAACTCGGGTGCAGTCAAAATGACAGTGTCCTGAAACACAATTTACAGCACTCCATTTGTTTAGCTCAAGTGTAGCAACAAGCCCAGGTGCTTATTGCCTACATAACAGGGGCAGAATTCAGAGTATATTATATTTAACTTTTATGTGCCAATCACCAGAGGAATTTTTCTGGTATGGTTTGTGATGATCAGCCTAAGGCCATTATTCTCTGAATATGTGATTATGCTTAGATAGACATTTCTGTATATAATTCAGAGCATCCTGAAAGGATGAAAAGGAATTACTGTTAAATCTTTGTAAGTGAAAGAAAGCATAAAGCTGTAAAACAGTCGGCTAATAATTTTGAAATTGATTAAATTGTTTTAAAAGCCTGGATTCTTCTATATGCTAGGAAAACCTTTGTTCCTTTTACCTTCTGTCTGTGCACTTCTCTTCCAGATCTTTGCATACCATAGGATTAATTTTCATCCATTTATTTCCTTTTTAGCCAAATCTACAATGCTATGATTTTTTTTAGTTAATTCCCAGATTTCTGTAAGTAATGAGCTGTTTTTAGTACATGGAAATTATGGACAACAAAGCATGTTCATCTATTCACATATAATGGGTATTAGGATGGAAAGTGTCAGAAAATAATTAAACAGCAAAAGATTATTCAGAAATCTTGAGAATATCTAATAGGTAAAACAAACACCTTTTTTCCCTGAAGTGCTTTTCTGAGACAATTCATTCAGCCATGTAGGAATTCAGCCACACAGAAAATTAATAAAGGATGAATCTGAGCTACAGAATTGAGATGATCAACTGGAATATAAAGATTTCACTATTTAGAGCTATTCTGAACTGACTAACTTTCAGATGTGCAGCAGCTCAGAAAAAAATTGGTTCAGTTCACTTAGGATTCTGATTTTAAGAGATGTTAACAGCTGTAGTAGATAGAAAGAATTTTTTTCTCTATTTTCATATATTATCTCCATATTTTGTCTCCTATCCCTCCTTATATCATTCTTCCAGGTATTTCAACATAAAGAATTTCTACAAAACTTACTCTAACTAAACATATTTTCTTCAAAGCTGTAAGGTAATGTTGGACAAAGCAGACCTTTCTGGAGTCCTCCTCAAATCATCTTCAGTTGATGCATATGGAATAATGTGTCTAGTTTTGAATCTCCCATTTCATCAAGCGATCGACATCAAAAAGGGGTTACTCACCAAATAGGTGGCTAGAGCATAGGACACACATGGAGAGGCTGAGGGAATTGAGTTTGCCTAGACTCAAAAAGAAAGGCTGTGGAGGGATGTGATGGCAATCCTTCCTCCTCTACCTAATGGGGGTTAAAAAGAAGATGGAGGCAGGTTCTTCTCAGAGGGTCACAGAAAAATGACAGAAGGCAATGGCCACCGTTTACAACAATGGAAATGCCAGATACAGGCATTAGCATTGCACAACCAACCATTAAATAAGTAACAAGTAGCTTGGCCAAAGGCTGGACAAAAGCTGAAGTAACCTGATATCATTTTGCAGCTGATACTTGAGCAGGAGGTCAGACTAAATAAGCTCCAGAGGTCCCTGGTAGCCCAATTAATTCTAGGAAGCTTAATGCTAATTGTACTGGAATTATTGGTCTATAATGCTGGATAAACCATCTGTGTGACCTTTTTAATGGGCTAAAGATATAACTGAAGTTTTAGAAATAAAAACAAAAGAAGTAATAAAAAAAGTAAAATGAAGAAAGCAAGTGAAGCATTCTTTGCATTTGTATTTTGCCCCTCTGTGGCCTGTGATCTACAATCTAATGCATACATTCTCCTGTGGTTTTCAAACATGAGTCTATTGCTGCTGTATATCACCATAGTAAATCTATAATATCAACAGGCTTTGACCATTAAATAGAACAAGAAAAATGGATTTTCACATGAAGGTGAGACACCAGGCTTATGGCGGCCATATGAAGTCACAAAAATTGAAACAGAAAACCAGCATTCATTACTGTTTCAGCACATGCAAGAATCAGATTGGTACAAAGCTGCTGAATAGAGCAATTTTCACGGTGATTCAAGGCAGCATCTTTTAGCACAGATGTTTCTGTAATTGTGATAGACTCAGAAAATTCAGTGTTCAGTGGTCCTTGAACACACATTTCCCAGCTATATGGTGTATCTTGAGTAATTAATACAATAAAATGGAAGGAGCCTAGTCTGGGTAAAGTATATCTCCCTGAAAGTTATGGGGAGCAGGGAAGAGATTGACAAGGTTTTATCTGGTGAATTTTTACTCTGATGTGATTGGTTCTCTACCAGCTTTGTTCTGTGGTTTTGGATTTTGGGTTTTTTTTGTTTGCTTGATTGACTTTTAGGATAGGAATTATTTAGCACATTGTGTTGGTTTGGCACGGCCTGGTTTTAGGTAGCAGGGGGGCTGCAGAGATGGCTCCTGTGAGGAAGCTGCTGGAAGCTTCCCACCATGTCCGGCAGAGCCAATGGCCGATGGCTCTGGAGATGGACATGCTGCTGGCCAGAACTGGGCCAGTGAGAGAGGCTGGTAACACCTCTGTGATGACATATGTAAGAAGAAAATCAAAACAAAGTCGCGGGTTTTTGCTCCTAGTCAGAGAAGAGGAGGAGGTGAGAACATGTGAGGGAAACAACATGGCGACACCAAGGTCAGTGGAGAAGGAGGGGAGGAGGTGCTCCAGGCGCTGGAGCCGAGATTCCCCTGCAGGCCGTGGTGCAGACCATGGTGGAGAAGCTGTGCCCCTGCAGCCCCTGGGCCCACGGGGAACGCAGAGATCCACCCGCAGCCC
>VWZT01016876.1:250285-276247 GCA_013397055.1 Pachycephala philippinensis
CTCTGTTAACCCTTTTTCCTCTTTTCCCTCCTTTGCCCAGCTGTGGCAGGGGAGGGTGAGCGAGTGACTCTAGTGGGTGCCTGGCACTGGGCCAGTGTCAAAACCATGACACACGTGGCTCTTCATTCTAAGCTGAGTGAATCATTCTAGGCTAAGTGAATCAAAAGAGCTGTGATCAGCCAGGTTGGAGCTCTGTTTCACTCCATCACTCAGCAACATGAAGAACACTTCAGATCTGCTCCAAAAAGTGAGCACTGTTTACCAGTTGTGTAGATATTTCCAGCAACCTGAATGGCAGAGCTCGCTTTTCATTAAAGTCTGACAATTTGTCTAACTTTCCTTTGAAATCACAAACACTGGATGATGAGAGAATGAGGAATACATGGAATATTCTTGGAAGGAGAGTAGGAAGAGAAGAGAGGCTGTACAACATCACATAAAAGGTGCAATCCGGAGAAACATAATATGGGGCTCTGCACAGGACTTTAACCAACCTGGTCTGGGGGGTGGCGTTCTTGCCTATGGCAGGGGAGGATGAAGGTATGTGATTTTCAAGGTCCCTTCGAACCAAAACCACTCTATGATTTTATGATCCATTCTACGGGGATGAATTATATCAAGTAGCAACATATGATGTAGAGAAAAGACAGTATGAGGTAAACCTGGATATCAAATGGGATTATGAGACTAAGTATTCAATTTATAACAAATAGACTGAAACAGAAGCCAGTGGACTATGCTACTAACTGCAACCATGTGAAACGAAAAAATACAAGGCATTGTATGACCAAGTACTGGAAGAAGAAATGTTATGCACAGAATCCCTATATTAATTTAATTCATAATCCCATTTTACCATTATGTACTGGGATTCTTGTTCTGTCTATGCCTCCAGGTACTGTAACAGGATCCCATATTAACAGTAGCACTGGTCTCACTCTCTGCAAGAGCTAGGAATTGCAATGTGCCATCATATCCAGCTTCTTGTCTTAAAAAATCAAATTGTCTTATTTTTTCCATTTCCTTAGCTGCCAAACAGTATTTTCCTGAGGATGTGTCACAGTCTTCAGTCATATACATAGCTGATAGTGAAAAGTACTACACAAAAGAGAGCTCCTAAAGCTTCCTATTCTTTTCCTTTTTATCTGTTAACAATAAAACTGAGAACAGTGATGTTGGAAGTGGAAAATCACAGATCATTCATCTTTTGCCTTTCCCAATCTGAACTTTCCATGTGACTAAGAAGAGCAGAATCCTCATTCATGATCCAGAGAAAGCTTTCCCTAAATGTATCTATTGATAAAGGTATATGAAAGGGGGCTGTTCCTTCTTCATCACATACACTGAGGCTTGTCATGAGGTCAGAGTGACACACTCTTGTGCTATCTCAGGGACCATTTACTCCATAATCACTCACATGAAGTGGAACTACTCCGGCAATAGAAATTGAAACTGACCTACTGCAGCCGTCCCAGAGAGTGATCTTCAGATCTCTGCTGCGGGATGTATAGATGTTACACATGAACATGCTCTAGCCCCCTACCACTAGATGAAAGGTAGAGCCTGTCTATTGTGAGATGAGGCATATATAAGTATCACAATCTAAAATGGGGTTCAAAGTTCTGAACCCTGCTCAGGTACTCCCAGTAGTGCAGTCTGTTCCTGTGTATCTAATTAATCTTTAAACATATATGGCACAGGGAAAAGGCTTTTAGGGTATCAGTGAAGAGTTTCCCCTCATTCTTACTCATGTCACTCCCAGGTAGTACTTTAAGGTTTTTCCACAAGATAGAGGCTTTGTGGCGTTTGATTCCCCTGAGCCAAAACTGAAATTTAGGGCAAAAGTGGCTCATATTCTGTGTGAATGTTCACATTCAGTTATAAAGTAGCCAGGAACTACTGGATAAAGAAAAGCAACTTTAAAAAGTTACTTTAAAAGTAGTGACCACTATCCTTTCTTGAAAGAGAAAGCTTCGTCTGTTCCTTTGTGAAAAAGTTCATGGTTGAAAACTTATTCAGAGGTAAAACGTATAAATTCCTCCAGTACTACCATCACCCACTGCAGAAAACAGAATATCCATTGGGTAGTCTTTTCTGCAGCACTTGGCCCTCCTGACGTGTAAGGGATTTTTGCACAGAAATCTCTGTTGAGAGACCCTACTTGCCAAAGTCAGAGCACTTTCAGGACTAGACACTTAGGGTGTCAGATGCTTTGCTCTGCATAACAGAGCATCTGCTGTTACCCTGCAGTCCTTCCAAATGCTACCTTGGATGATTTGCAGGGTAAAATGGTGTGAGTTAAAGGACCTGTTTTACAGTGCACAGTAATTTCACAGTAGAATAATCCCATTGATTTGGATGAAGTTTCACAAGTACATGCCTGTTGCAGCTGAAAGGATAGTCAGACCAGTAGTATCAGGGGTTGAATGGAGCTGAGCTCAGTTTGAGCTACCAGATGGGTGGAGTGACCTGATTACCTGTATATAATAGCAAGAGAGGTTGGAGAGGTCAATCTCACTTTCAGCATGATACATGTTATGTCAAAATGGTTTGTGACAGCTCCCACTGGCTCAAGAATGACTCCTGCTGACTGAGAAATACTTATGACAGCTCCTACTGACCCAGCCAGTGGGAAACACCTCTTTAACTCAACTGGGATAGATGGTACTGACAAAATACAAGAGGTCCGGGTCAGATCTCAAATCTTTGTCGGTACATTGCAGTCAGAAAATAAAGTCACATAGTCTGGTCCTCTTCCGAGTAGTTAATCCAAACTGGAGTATCATAGCTTGCCTAATATGCTTAATAATGCATTGGGTAAAGATCATAAGTGATTAATCTTCTTTCCGCTTTCTCTCTTGCTCAGCTTTTATTGATTATAATTCTCATTATTCATCATATTTATATATTTATATATTAATATATATTTTATATTCTACATAGTTATTTATATAAATACATACAATTATACACATTTTTACATATGTGTATAAGTCCAGAAAAAATATTGGTATAGGAAAATACTCAACCATGAGTATTAAAATGAATCTGTGTATAACCGAATTTAACTTATTTAATCAAGCTGTATTGTAAAATACATGAATGTATTTTAAAAGAATGCCGTGGTTCTATTCTGCCTTAAAGGATGTTCAGTCTCTACCTCATCATTCATTGCAAAAGCTCTGTACACAGAGTAGTAGCCATAACATAGAGAAAAAAGTTCAAGCTGTTCAAGCTGGTTGCCACTGAGACACAGGGCTGAAAGTGAATGATGTGCTGAAACACAAAGCTGCAGGATGAGATCAATATTTCTGCCTTTTAATCTTGCCTCCTCACCTTCTCTGCTTTCCAGCTTTAAAAATTTGCTGCTCACAATGCTGACCAGTAATAATCACCATATTTATAATGGAATTCATCTCCTTTACATCTGTTGGCATATGGCTTTCAAGATGCTCCATCCTTTTTTGTCAAGAATGTATAACTTCAGGGTCAATCAAGTGCAATCATTTGTGTTTTACATCAGCAGAGTTCATTTATGTATGGAAACAATACCTAATGACTTATGGTGAATCATATAATAAGGATCTCTCCTGACTTATGCAAATTTCTCACATAAATTTGATCCAAATACCACACAAAAAAGGCTTAAACTATAAAGTGAAGTCTCCTCTTGGTGACATATGCTTGATCTTTGTGTGTCTGTATCAGTAATTTCTTATAGTACTCTGTGTTAATAATTCACATTTATCCCTTAAAGTTTTCTCTTTGAAAAGTTTATAGTTGAACAGCAATTAGTATTGAAAAATTTAAATCACTTTTCTGATAGAATGCCTTGCAAGAATGGCTTATTGAAGTAAAATATTATCTATTTGCTCAGCCCTAGTTGTTATATATAATTGATTATACAAATACAAATTCATCTTTCTAGGATTGCTGAACCATAAAAGAGCCAACACAGACACCTGCCTACAGCAAGAACTGAACAAACTTTTTAAAGGCAAGAATATTTTTAACATCCTTATATTTCTCCTTTATCTTGTGTGTATAACTACCTAAGCAGTAAACTGGCTGGTCTCCTATTTTCACCCAAATCAGGACCTGGAATCAAAACAAATCTATGAAAAAGGTACCAGCTGGATCAGTCTTACCTACATTGATCTTATTAATCATATGAAATGTCCTAAGAGTCTGTGCTTCTTTCCATTCAGTGAAAATGAAGCTCAAAGCATCTAGTGCAGAGAGAGCCCTCTCCGATATCAGCTTTTTGCCTGCACCAAAATCTGACCAATTTTCTGCCTCTGGGCTGAACCTGGCTGGCAGCTAAGCCCCCACTCAGTCACTGACTTCCCCCACCAGGATGCAGGAGAGGACTGGAAGGGAAGATGTGAGACAAAACCAAACCAAACCAAACCACTTGTTTGTTGAGAAACTGGCACTTTTAAAAGTAAAGAAAAAAAATAGAAAAGAAGTAGCTGGCTCAAAGTCAGTCACCCAGTACTACCTACCAACAGAACAATGAGCAACAATTACCTTGGAAAAAATCCCCATCAGTTTTATTGCTGAGGCCAGTGTTGCATGGCATGGGATATCCCTTGGGTTAGTTGTCATTGGCTGTCCTGGTTGTGCTGTATCTCCTCCAAACCTCTTGCTAAGCACAAGACTACTCTGGGGCAGCAGAGTAAGAAACAGAGAACAACTTAAAACTGTAGAGCTAAAATACTGGTGAGTTTCAACACTGTTTTGGTCACAAATCCAAACCACGGCACTATAAAATCTACTTATTAGCACATCAACTCCATAACAGCATACATATCAGTACAAAAATCCTCAAATGTCATTTGGTCCTAGGTTTCATGCATTATGTCTATATAAAAGGATAAAAATAGTTCCAGAGTATTTCAGCTGAAGCAGTACAGAAGCTGATAAAATTGGCATGTTTTATTTGCCAGTGGCACATATAACACCATAAAACTATCAGGTGCAGGTGTGCACGTGCTCAGGCAACAGCAGGCAAGGGCTGCAGAGGTGGCATCTCTAAGGAGAGACTAGGGCTCGTTCCCCATCTCCCCGGCTGGTTCCAGCCATCTCCAGCAGACCCACCACAGGACACAGCAGAGCCCCTCAGCAGAGGTGGTGTCACCTCTGGAAAAACACTTCTTAAAAAGGGCAAAACACTGCATGAGAGTGAGGAGTGAGAGCAAAAGGGTGAGAGAGAGTCACGTGGACACCAAGCTGAGAGAGAAAAGAAGGGCAGGAGCTGGTGCAGCATCCAGAGCAGAGATTCCCCTCAGAGATTCCCCTCAGCCTGTGAAGAGGACTAAGGTGAAGGACATATTTCCATGCAGCCCATGCAGGACCCTATGCTTCAGCAGGTAACCATGCTTTGAAGGAAGCTGAAGCCCACGCAGAAGAACACACTGGAACAGGGGGAAAGTGTGAGGAGAAAGAAATGGCAGCAAAGAGCTGTTACAGGTTGACCCCCAGCCCCACATTCCTCTGTGCCACCTAAGAAGCAGGGTCATGTGAGAGGAGCAAAGTTGAGCCTGTGAGAAAGTGAAGAGGGGGCGGTGATTTAGTTTTCATTTTTCACCTAGATCTATTTTAATTGTCAATAAGTTAAATTCCTATTCCTCATGTTGAGTCTGTTTTGCCTGTGATCATAACTGGTGAATGATCTCCCCATCCTTAATCCATGAGATTTTTCATTGCATTTTCTCCCTTGTCTTGTGGGAGAAGGAGAGGGAGAGAGCTGCTGCGTGGTGCAAGTCAAACATTCATGTCCATCCTCTTTATTCAGACTTTAATTCATATCCCACAGGAAGGCCCTTGTGCTAGGGGTAAACCTATTTCGTTTCTGAAATATTCAGAATGACTCAGGGCCGCAGTATTCTATATCTCAGGTGAGTTCATCTGTGCAACATGTGGAATGAAATGCGTATGATATCACTGAGATGCTTTTTGCCCAATGAAAGTAGAAATTTTGGTTACACGATATGGCTGCACCAGCAGCAGCCCTACATTTCAACACAACAGAACATAAGAAGAAAAACAACATTGCAAGCTTTTAAGCAAGCTTCTTTCTGGCTAAATAAATACAAAAAAATAGGCTGGATCACAAGGGATGCCTAACCCAGTAAAGTCTAATATTTGGAAAACAAACCTAAAAGATGCTATGTTTGTGTTTGAGATCTTGCTTTATGTAAGAAAGTGAACATGTCTTTATAACAATATATCCAAAATCCTATCTTAGGGGTTATCCCTTTGGCTTAGCCTAAAGTGCATAAGCCTACTCTTATATTCAGGCTTCAACACAGAAAATGTGGACTAAAGATAAGCTTAGACTCAACTGAAGGTTAGGGCCAGTACTTATATTATATGGTAGAAATTGCTATTGATTTTCATTTTGCCATTTAATCAAAATCCTCTCAAATTTGGTTAGGTCACATATTTTTGAAAAATAAAATGGAGCCCACTCATATGATCAGAATATGCCTTTTCAGACTTTAACTAGATACACTGTAGAATACCTTGTGCAAACATATTTTTGTTCCTTGTGTCAACACTGCCTGGTATTACTTCGTGATTACACTTTCAAGACACAGAGGCAATTATAAGACTTTCTCTGAAGATTTTAATCTGTTAAAAGAATATAAAAAGATAAAAATGTCTCTAATGTTTAAGACCAAAGTCTATCTAACCCAGCATCCTGTCTCTGGAGTAGTCAGTAAGGGACGTTAAAGAAAAGAATTTAAACACAAGCAACTAAAACAAAGCAAGACAAAACAGCAATCCACAGTGCTAAAGTGGAATAAACTGTCTCTTTGTTATGTCCTTTGAGCTTCTGGCAATATATCCTTTAAGGATTTCCTGAGCTGGAGAATCACTTCATCATGTTTAATAGGTCTTGACGCTTTTCTTTCATTAATTTGTATAATCACTTTTTTAAACCCATTTCTGTGTGTGGCCTCCACAACATTCTGTGTCAATCAGTTCCACAATTAAATGATGTGACCTGTGAAAAAATGTTTTTTTCTGTCACTTGTAGACTTGTCACCTAATAATCATCTGCGTGTAATTCTGATTGCTGGCATGGGATATATTCCCCGTTTCCATGATGCTCTTGACTTTATATTTTTTTATTGCAGTCTTCCTCAGTTATTCTTTTATTTTATTTTTCTTCGTTCTTTTTTTCTTTTATTCTCCCTCCTAAGACTCCGAGTGCATTTAAATTGTCCTTGGACATAAGCTGTTCTCTACCTCTGATCATTGTTGTCAGCCTTCTCTGTACCTTTCTTAGTTCTAATATATCCTTTTGAAATGAGGGATTAGAAGTGTATATTGTATTCCAGATGCAAGTGCCATCATAAAGTGAATTTCTATGGATTTCTATGGTTATATAGTATTTCATATTTTCTTCTAAAATCCCTCCTTAATAATTGCTAACATTCTGCTTGCCTTTGCAGCCACTGCAGGGTATTGATCTGATGTTTTGTGAGAAATATCCAATGACTACAAAATCCTTTTCTTGGACTGGAGTAATGAATTTAGAGTCCATCGCAGTGTTTGAGCATTTACTGCTGTTTTAACCATGCTGATTGCTTTATACTTGTTGACATGAAATTCCATACTACATTATATCACACAGTCAGTGAGTCTCATAAGTTTTCTTCTGAAGCTCTTTGCAGTCAGCTTTAGTTTAGTGTCTCCTGAATAATTAAACAAGTAATTAATAACTGTAGCATAACATATACACGAGAGGACTGAACAAAGATAGGACAGGCGTTTCTTAACATTTCATTGCTCAACTTTGCAGGTTTAATGTTGTTTTAGTATTTTAAAGCTAAGGTTTAAAGTTTTAGTTATATAGTCTCAAGTGGACATCAGTAAATAATTGTGTGTACACACACGTGAACGCATGGTGACAAGTATGATCACTAAAATAAAAAAGACTAATGTCTATCAGGGTATTCAAAATAATAATCAGACATACAGAAATACCTTAAAGAAGAAGAAAAGAGCACAACTTATCCATGAAAATGAAAATAAGGATGCAGACAAGCACCCACAGTTTAAAAAGATCTTGTACTGCAATTTCTCCTAGACATTTTAGCATACAGGAAAGTGTCTGAGAAGCAGTGAGTATTCTTCCATTAAACACGTGTTGAGGGTTTTGGGAGTTGCCTTTTGTTTTTTGTTTCTTCCCTCTTAAGGAATTTTTCCATACTTTAGTTGCTTATTGTTACATACTTAAGAAGGACAAAAGACGTGGCCACTGGGGGAGGAGTCCATCTGGCCTGGGTTTTTCTCGTGCTGGGCGGGGTATGCCGCGAGATTTGAACTGGTAAAAGACAGGCTGGATACAGCCCTGGACTTCCTGTTTCTCCCGGCATCGGAGGAGACAGGAGCTCCCCCTCGGAGTGAAGGAGATTACTCGCCTTTGCAGATCCGCTGCCTTCTGCTGCTTTCCTACCGGGGACCCCACCGGGATCTCAAGCCCGTCTTCCCCCTCCTCGCTGGAAGCTGGGCTGCGGCTGCCCTAGCCCTGCCGTTTTCTTTGCTGCTGCTCCGAGCCTCCGCTACACTGTAGCGGCACACGCCTGCCTGCCCAGACGTCCGGGGGCTCCCACTGCAGCTCCGGAGTTTGATACATCTCGTCTGCCACCCGAGATTTTTTTTCGTCCCTGCTGTTCCGCTGTTCCCGAGGATCCAGGTGGGCACCGGGATCAGCTGCCCAGGGGGTCTGTGAAGCTTTTCCTCCATCCCTTCCCGGGATCCCGAGCCGCCATTACCGCGTGGTCCCCGAGCTCGCTCCGGAGCGCCCCCTGCAGCCGCGGGGGAACCATCGCAGCTGCCCTGCTCACCGGGAGCCGCCAGCGCCCCTGCCGGCCGTGACCGGAACTGCACCGAAGGGAAAGTGCCTGCCAGCCGAGAAGGCGTCACTGGGTGTGTGGTTCTTGTTACTGCCATAGTTACTGTTGTTTTGTTTGCCTTGTTATATTTTATATATATATATATATTAGTAAAGAACTGTTATTCCTATTCATCATATCTTTGCCTGAAAGCCCCTTAATTTCAAACATATAGTAATTGGAAGGGAAGGGGGTTGCATTTTCCCGTTCCAGGGGAGGCTCCTGCCTTCCTTAACAGACACCTGTCTCTCAAACCAAGACAACACGAGTAACAGTTGTATTGTAGTCAACACATCTTCATTTCAAGGTGCATATTCAAAACCCCTGACCTTTACTGAAAAAAAAAAAATCAAAGAAAGGAAAAGTAAGTTCTTTTATTCAGGCTTGGAGATCTGCAGTGTTGTATGATTGACACAGAAAAAATATTACATTGTACAATTCTATGGCTGACAGGCCCAGGGCTATTCAGATGAGAGAACTAATAACCATGCTGGCAAAAGAAATTTCTTATTAAAACCTTGTTAAGGAACTACAATAATTCATTAAGGGTTATATCATTATAAAAATCCATCATTGTTATAGACTGTTTCCTGGGGCTTCAGTTTAGTAAAGTTTGACGTGCCCTTTATGCTCCAAAATTAGGTAAAGCTAAAAATGACTTATGCGCCGAAAATGTTAAAGATTTTATAAAGCACAAAAATAACTATGCACAGCTTCCTAACCTTGGCATAGTACCTCAGGGGTTCATAGAATAAGAAAAAAATGTCTTTTAAAACGGACTGTTTAAAGCCTTGTGTATTCAATGGGTCAAAACCTGCTTACATTAAAAACAGTGGGACTGCAAATGTCTTCAGTGGGAATAAGCTTTTGCACATGGAAAATAATAATTTGAGAATAACTAAAGGTAACATCAAACTGGTCTAATGAGATGAGACCAAATTAATAAAAAAAATGAAGAAAATAAGAAAAAAAAAAAAAGAAGACAAAACCCCCCATCAAATATGAGCAACTGTGATTTTAAAATAGCATGGGCTAAGGCTCAATAGGTATTTTTTTAGGATTAGTTTCTGTCCTCGTTCCATGCATATTTTCACTTCTAGCTAAACTTATGGAAATCATCTCCTCCAAGCAAAAACTCTGTTATATTATTTAAAATGAAATTAGGAAAACTGCATTAAATGAAAAGATTATTTAAGGTTCCCTCAGAGAAGTAATGGGTAAACAATGTGTAAATCTTTGCCTGAATAGCACTTTGTGGATAACAGCACGTTATCCATTGAAGTCACCAGCAGTACCACAGTGACACTGGCTGCAGAGATCAAATTCCATCCAGAAGGACAAACTGCTCTGAACAGAGCTGCGGAAGAATGTCTGTCAGTGGCATTGGTTCATGAGGAAATGGGTTGTTTGGACCTCATCTGATAGTGAGCAGTGTTACAAATGAGCACTGGCCAGTCCCTCACCGGTCATCAGCCAGATGTTTATATCCAAAGTTATGCACTTTTTCATATGCATCATTAAGATCCATTTAGTTTAATTCAATGCTCAGTTTTATTATATGCTAAAGTCACAGTGCTTTCAGAATATCCAGACTAGTAATTTTTGCAGTTAATGCTGAAATTAATAGAAATATATCACACTAATTGTCACGCTTCTTGGCTGTGATGCTGGCAGGCCAAGTGATGAATGCGTTGTGGAAACTGAAATAACCTCTCACTTTTGAGATGGTCCTTGTCAACTGGAATTGAATCACACTGGAAAGAGCACTGTTGTCACTTTAGCTGCACTATCTTTTTGGAAGATGGTTGATTTTTCTCTCCACAGTCAGGACACTGGCAGACAATCTTTGTAAATACTGGATTTACATATGGCCGATTGTGCATGATCTTGGTGAAAATGTAAAAGCGATGCCATGCATCTACATTGTAATGCTCAAAACCTTACTTTGAGCAAACAAGCACACATATAAAGACAATAATTTTTTATTAAAATTACTGAAATCATAACAATAGAATCATTATTAGTCAGGGTCTAATTTTTATGGAAAAGGAAAAAATAGAAATACAGTTGAAATTTCTATATGTGCACTTCCTATTTTCTAGCCCTTTTCCTGGTGGTGCTGTCGCTTCGCCCCTGCTCTTGGAAATCCTAAAGCTGGTAGTTTCATTCTGGTGTGTGTGTGGTGGGGGCGGTTATAACACTGGGTCATCAGCAGCTGGACTCCTTTTCCAGAACGAATGTGATCTTCATGCTGATTGTGTCTTTCTCCTCATTCTAGAGTCCAATTTTTTATGTTTGTGAATACAGTTTAACATATTTCCTCTTCCTTCATTGCTCCACAGTTGGATTTACTATCTTTGTTACCCCTAAACCCAGTTTTACATGGCTCCAGGTCTGCCTTTCTGTAACTGACTGAGTGAATTGTTTATTCCTGTGGGATCTCTAGTGCCAGCCTGCACTCAATGCCTTATCATCCCACTCCTGTGGTCATCTAGCTACATTCTGCATTCCCACATTTCAGGGACTCTGCTGTAGTACCAGGCCTGCATTTTTCTACACTACACCATTACAGTATGTTACAGCTAAACTGAGTGAACAAATGTTGCATGTGGATCAAGACCAGTTCACACAAAGCAGGCCTGAAGAGCCTCAATCCTCAGGTTTTTGCAAACTCTCTACAAAGCTTATGGTCTGTTTCTTACAGTGGTAGTGCTCTGTTACAGGGCTACAGGGTAACAGTGCATCCTGTCTATATTCCATGCAAGGAGCTTTTAAAAATAAAAACAATTCCCAGAGGTTAGTGTGCTTCCTCTGTGAGGGCAAAATACGTCTATGAATGTTCTCATAAACACAGAGATCCCAACCCTTTATGGTATAATTTCAACCCCATGATACTTTGTAATACGTGTTTAATTGGCACACAGAAAATAGTGGATTTTTTTCATTTTAACCAGAAAGAAAAGCAGCTGACATTTCAGATTTAGGGAGAAGTAGGAAATGAACTCTCCATGTAAGAAAAATCTCCCTTCTTCCTCTGACATTTACCCTAGAAAAGATATTTGACATCAGGGGCAGGACATAGGGAAGGATGACACAGGGTACAAAAGTGAATAGGTTACCTGTCAGCTATGAATGTAAATGAAATGTAGATACTGGGGTCTTTCTGGTTTCTTTGAAGGTCTGAAGTTGATACCGGATGTAATATTCCTAATAACCCCTTCCTGACATCAGATAGCTATTAGATTCTTCTTTTCCCTGGCAATATTTTTAAATGAAATAGGTAGTGCCACCTGCTGTGAATGTTTAAGCCTTTCTCTCTCAAAGCTCTCTGAAAATGAATAGGCTCATTTATTTTAATGTGACCTCTTTTAGTATGCACTTCAGGTGTGTAATCTAAGCTACCCAACTCATCAGCAGAATGGTAGATAAAACAATGTATAGAATTATCACACACAGGGAATACAGGGAAATTTGTCAGTCCAATTTGAAAAAATACAGACTTCCTGTTTTTTCATAATTATATGGAAATAATTCTGATTTCTGTTTAACTGCTGTTTTGCTCTTTTTGTGGTTGCCAGCTGGTGTGGACTCAGTTCAATGTATTCAGTGTTAAATGTTAAGGCCCTATGTGGTTGCATCCTAGTTATTTAGTTCGGTTAAGTTTCCAGATGAATAAATGCAATAAGAAGGTTGTGGCACTTCAACCTCCACAGCATGTTTTGTCTCACCTGTGCAAAATGAAGAAATAGTTAGGACATGCTCCAGTCTCTGAATCGCACTGGCTCCATGGAGTGGTGTGTAAACCTGAGCAAATGCACATTTTATGCATTTTTACACCCAGAAGACACCAATAAGCAAAAGTTAACTATGTTTATGACTTCAGCCACTGTTATTCCAAAAAAGTTCCAAGCCCTAATTCTGAGATATGGATGAATTGACACAGGATATTTTTCAAAGGACTTAGATATGGCAGGAATGGGAAACAGATGTTTATTGTACTCTGCTATGGCCGAACTGAATATTATATTGGTATAATATAGATATGGCACACATGGTAACCACTCAAATGGTGCTATCTCATATCAATGTCTTCCTTAAAAGAGATGATTTTCTATTCTGTTGTAGGTATTTCACTGTAAATAAGGTACACTATAATTCAGGTTACTCAGCATAATCTGTATAAGATTATGTTTTCCTCCAACTGACCCTTGTGTTACACATCCTCCAAACAGGCTTGATACTGCTCCCCTAAATTGTGTTATACTGCAAGATTATTTTGGCCAGCGTTTATTTTAAATAGATTGACCACACCAGTTTTTGTTTTTCATGTTACTGTCTCAGCCAAATAATTCCACAGTCTGAACCAGACTAGCTGCTCAGGCACATGGCTGTCACCATTTCATGTAGTCTGCATCACACGTATGCCATGACTCAGAGCTAAAAGGCCACAGGGCAGCACATCTCAGATGCATTAGCCATCCTAGTAAATCTGTGACTCACTAAGTTGTTTCACCTTCCTGTGGTATTGCTGGCATCTCAAGCTCTGACTATGTGATTTGTTGTCGTTCATGACAGAAAACTGTCAAAATGAATATACAGTTAACACCAAAGTCTAACTGACCTGACTCACTCTTTGTCCTTATTAGCACCTCCTCCTTCCATCAATGGCTAAATCTCTGCTTTCAACAGAGCCTAAAGAGCTCTCTTCCTTAAAGACCAAACTGTTTCCACAAACCATCTGTCACCAGCTGAATGCCTAATAAGGACAGGTTTTTCCCCAGTTAACAGCATCTAGTGCTTACTCCAGCTATAAATCCCTGATGTGGTTTGAGAGAATTTTGTCTTTATTTATTTTTTCTGGTTCTATCAATTCAGCATGGGAACATATTTTATTGAAGTCAGAGGAAATTTCAGTGTACTGTGAGATTAATAGATCAGTTTTCCCCATTCCAATTTAAAACAAATGAACAACTTTTCACCTTCCTTTCTTCTTTTTGCTAATGATCTGAGCTGTGAGTGACTCTTGTAGAGTATCTGCAATCATAGAGTTATCTAGTTCTGCGATTCCCTTCATTTTCTCTTTCTTATTCTCTTTGTTCTTGTTTCCCTTGATTATTATCACAAAGGGTGTATTTCGCATGGGCAGGAAAGAAAGATAAACACAACATCCTCCAGCAACAACACCTTCCTGTACTTAAGTTCCTGACTGTTTCAAAACAAAAAGCACCAAAACAAGTCCAGAGGAACAGAAAATGTTTGATTTGTTTGTTAGAGCCAGAAGCTATGCTTTTTTGCAAAACAAATACACATCTATGTTGCTGAGCCAAAAGCAAACTCAGTAGAATAGGAGGAAAGTCCAGATTTACTGATAAGACCGTAACTGCTCTGCAAATATGAACTATCACAAAATTATTTAGAACTGATGTGATATACTGGCCTAATAATTGATTTGAATTCCAGTAAATGTGTAAAAATCAGTCATGTCTGGAAGGGGATTCTGGCTTCCTTTTGTTTTCTGTGTCATCTTTGAGAACATGCTGTATGTACACTATACCATAGGAAGAATTAATTTTCTTCCATGTCACAGGGCAGAAGATAAGAAAGATATAAAAAAAAAAAATCCATGAAAGATCCCAGACAGTGTTTATGCTATACCATGCTTTCTCAATAGGGCCTTTTTAAAAATTGCCTTAAACAGGCAAACTCCTTGAAAAGTTGAAGTTGTACAAAAGCAAATACTATGATCATAGATAGCTGCAGTCACACAGCAGGCATGTAGCAGTGGAGTTCACAGCTGCTTCTTTCTCTGGAGTAAGAAATGCAGCACTAAAAACAGCAATAAGCTTTTAGCAAAGATGCCACAGATCAGCAGTTTTATCAAAGGGACATACTAGCTGCAGAGAATTTCCCATCCCACCACCCCTTTTCAAAGAAGACACATAGAAGCATCTAGTGAATCAGAGACTACATTCCCATAGAGCTTCTTATGACAAGTGCTGTCAAAACCACATGGAAATATATCCTCTTTGATTTACCTTCGTGTTGGTTTTCTGGGGTTTTTTGAAAGGTCTTTTCTTGTGGGGTTTTTGGGTGTTTGGTTGGTGGGTTGTGTTTTTTTGTTTGTTTTTTTTTTTTTTTTTTTTTTTTAATAAAGAACCCCTTCACTGATAAGCTTCAGCTAAAAAACTGTGTGAGTAAAGACGTAGATTCCTCCAAATGTCAGCTTGTGTCTGGTACAGAGGCTGAATAACTGAAACTAGAAATAAAACACAAATGCTTTCATTTAAATTATTTGTCCTCTGACATAAACACAGAAAAAGTCCAGTTAGATAAATCAGTCCTTGAAATTAAGTTTAACATATAGTCTTTCATAAAAATTTGTCCTTTCTCTTTTCCTAACAACAACAATAACAAAAATTAGCTCTTTGACCATAGTTGACAGAATTTGTCAAAATTAAAATCCACTGCTTACTACACTTCCTGTCGGGAGATGCTGCTACTAGAAAAAAAAAAAAAAAGAATCAAAACCAAACCAAACCAACCCAACCCAACAACAACAACAACAAAAAAACTTAACACACAAAAAACCTCAAACAAACAAACAAAAACCGCGTCCCCAGAATAACAGAAAAAATGAAAGGAAGGAGGTTGTTTCTCACCTTTCTGTACTGAGAAACCAAGCTCTAGGAAAACACTCGACTTACTCTGGAATTTTTTAAAAGAACAACAGACAGTTAATCAAAGTGGCTGTCCCAGGCCTGAACTGTAAAAATGCTTTGTGTGGGAGCTGCTGGCATTTCCAGCCCACAATGGGAAGGGAGCTTTGTGTATCCTATTTCTATCATCTACCTTTACAGGGTTTTGATGACTTCCCTTACCAGAACAGCTGCTGGTGAACTAAAAAATAAGTCTGCACGTTCAAGTGCAGGTGGGATGAGGTCCCACACAAAAATCACCATTTTATTTGTTTCTTAATCGTCTGCGATTTTGTTAGTCATTTTTCTGTTTAAAGAAGTGCCCATCCAATGCCTTAGGCAAATGTGCATAAAACTTGAAGCAATCCCATCAGTGTTTTCTGAGGACTAACCAAGCAGCTGGTCTGAACAGAAAGAGCTTTCACTGGGATCCTGATTGCTCCCAAAGCATCTCTTTTCCTCCCACAAAGGTGCATTTCAGCAGACCTGCTGGAAGTCTTACGTGATGTAGACTCCCCGGGCAAGCCAGTCTCTAAAATCTGCTTTTAGTTCCTCTGGCAGCTTTACTACTCAAGAGAGTTCTGAGCTTCTGTTCTTTGCTCTCATGCAGAGGTGTATGGTGGTCAGGATAAACACATGGAAAAACATTGGCACATTTCAATGTGGAAGTGAAGACAAGCAGAAAGGGAGTTAAAAGGTGAATATTTTTAGGAGATAGGAGGGCACAGGTGTCCTTTTGTATTAAGTAAAAAATAACTTCTTTAAAACATGATTTTGCCTTCACTCTGCCAATCAGCATGCATGGGAATTAAACATCTGGAGCTATTGTGTGTCTGAAGTTTGAAGTTTATTTCAAAAGAAACCAACTTTTAAAAGTTCATCCCCTTGTGTCTTATTTGAGTGCCTTCTGGAAAATAAGCAATAAGACAGCTAAGGACAAGTTGGCTTCTCTTTGCTGGAGGATTATCCATGTGTTTTGAGCCAATTCAGTCCTAATTGTAGTAGTGATTTAGCAGCAGATTTCCTTATCATAATATTCAATACTTATATTCATAAAAGCTTAGTAAGAATAGTTTGGGGGAATGGAATTTAGATCAAGATTTAATTTCCCTGAATATAGGTGTCTACAGAAAAGACAAATATATACATGTCTTATGTACTTAACAGAGATGTAATACATTCAGCCCACAAAGCCTGGAGAGCAAATCAAAAGTACAGCCTTTAAAAGTCTACCTAAGCTTTGAGTGAGTTGAATTGCTCTCCAGGATCATCAGATTGTCCTCATCTACACCTTCCTCCAAAACTGTTAGAGGACCACAGGATGTTCTTGTCCCAGTTTTCAGCAATGCACTTGCATATGAACACAAAATCCCTTACCTGGAAAGTTCTTTCTTTATACCCTTGGTGTAGTGAGATGGGGTCAAGGCTACTGGTAAAATACAAAGTTAGAGGCAGCCTGACTTCAGAGCAGCAGCCTTTTAGCTTAAGGGGCTACCCTCCAACACTTACCTCCCTATTCAGGTCTCAAATGAAATTAGTGATGTTTTCAGAGGGCCTGAGTACTGTCAGTTCAGGGTGAAGTCAGCATTCTCACAGGATAGCGGAAGTTTTGAATTTGTTTGGGCAGCAAGTCTAACTTTAAAAGATGCAGCCATATTTATTTAAAATTTAAAAGAATTGTATTTGGGAGTCATACTGACAGCCAATGGTGTGAAATCAGACAATGGGAAATTTTCAACGCTACAAAACTGCATCAAATTTATAATCAGAGCAATATTTTTAAAAACGGTAAAAGATTCCTGTAAAAGAATCAATAACCTATTTCAGGAATAAAAAGACATAATGAGAGTTTTACACAAATTGAAGAAATGGTAATGGATGAGAAATTTCATGAGAAAAGTTTAAACCTTAAAGATTAAATTCCAGCAGCACCTAATATGCAGCATGTTGATGTCAGGGCAGTCAATGCCTTGCATGATCTCAGCAAGTGAACTTCAGGACAGCCTTGGGATTGTTTTTGTGCTATGGCAAAGAGAAGATTGGAGAACCATTTCGTGTGTATCTAGGGGAAAGGAAACAGTAGTACACAAATGTGGACGGAAGGAAAGGGAGTACCTGGAAAAGAAAATGTATGGCTATGAAGTTTTCCAAAATTATATTTGTGGCTCTACATGTAGATAAACAATCACACCACAAGCCTCTCATTTTTATCTTAAAAATGCTCTGGAAATATGTATCTCCCCACATATCAAGATTGCTATTAATAGTGAACAGAAATGGTCTGGAGATTCGGTGTTCATACTTACATACACATACAACACACATGCACACACATGCAAATATTACTTACAGTTAGAGATGCATTTAATTTGGTTCTTCTCTTGTTCTGGTATAAGCCAGAATTACCTGGTAAAGTCAGTGGAGGTCTAAGTGTCAATGGGATGAGAATAAAGGGGGTTTTATTCCTGGTTAGGGGGGGTTGGGCCATCCTTCCTTCCTTCCTTCCTTCCTTCCTTCCTTCCTTCCTTCCTTCCTTCCTTCCTTCCTTCCTTCCTTCCTTCCTTCCTTCCTTCCTTTCCTTCCTCTTTCCTGATGTGAAGCTGAACCTAAATGCTGCAAAAATTTGTGATTTGAAAAATGAGAATTAAAATCTAGTTCTAGCATGTTATTGTTCTTTTCCTTCAACTATGTAGTAAATGTCAAATGTGCTGTGATCTTAACTTCAGTCTTCCTTATAATGGTACAATTGATTATTTATTTCATTCAATAAAAGCAAGTAGAGTTAATAAGACTCACATTGGTGTAAATAAGAGGAGAATCAGATTTTGAAAGGTAACATCTTGCTGTCTGTTACATAGCTGTCAAAATGGATGAAAAAACTCTGTTATGTTCCTCCAGACCATGTACCTTTAAAAGCAGAACTGTCAGTGATTGATGGAGTTCAAATGAAAGATACAGCAATTATAATGCTGCAACATATGTGAACATCTCTCTGTACATAAATGTCATTTAGGCACGAATGTTGTAAGTTGACCCAAGCAGGTTTCTTCTGCCAAAATAAAAAACCAACCCAAATAAAAAAAACACTAGAACCCACCTCAAAACAACAAACAAACAAACAAACAAACAAACAAACAAACAAACAAACAAGCATTGCATGTAAAATATATTTAAATAGAAAATATAGTAGGTATCTATTAGCGATAGTAAAAAAAGCACAGTGAGAAAAAGTTTCTGAAATCTTTGAAAAAAATTTTACCTAGCAGTTTAGGAACTTACCCAGGATGACATAGACTCATGTTAAATCTGCTCTCCCTCTAAGGTGTTTTGAGTCTACATCATTTGAAAGAAGGACTTCATGAACAGCCCTTCCTGAGTACTTTTATGGCATAAGCTGACACAAGACATGTTCAGTACTTCTTGCCTTTAGACAAGTTATATAAATAGTATTTGAAATTTTAGCTGGAAATTTTGTTGGAGCTGAACTTGTAATGAAAGTGAAAAAAAAACCTAATTTTATAGCAATTAATTTAAATTTTCACTCACTCCTTGCATTCTATGCAATGTGACAAATGATGGGATGGCTGCCTCCGAATATTTTCTAAGTTGATGACTAAGATATTCTTCAGTGCTAGAGATCAGTGACCACATTATCTCTAGCTTTTTGACCTTCAAGGGAATTAGTGCAGCACTTTTTACAGCATAACTTGTTACTCATTTTGCCCAGGTAAACAAGACTGGAGGTGAGTTAGTATGTGAAACTGGTAAGGGGACCCAAACAAAAATTGAATTTAAAAGCAAAGGAAAAAGATGGAATAGAAATCAAACAGCATAAGCAAAATTTGTACCCCATTCTTCCTTTTTACCCACATCGTTATCTTCCACAAAGCAAACAAACTTTCAGAAGGATGGAGCAAAAGGCAGGGCTGACAGTTCTGCAGCCAGCTCAACAGAAGCAGAGTCTTCACTGGTGCCATCTGCAGCACAAAAACCAAGCTGCATTTCCCTCTTAAGCCCTCTTACGGAAACAACGCAAAACTAGTAATGATTGATGCGTCTTTTATCAAACACACATAGCTAATCCAGTAACTGCATCTTTCACATTTATGTGGCATTTTCAAGCTAATGAACAACAATTAAAGCTGGACACTGGGACATTCCCTTTTTTATCATAATTCACTAAGGGCTGGAGCTTCACTCATTGCATCTTCTAAATCTTTACAATATTTTTCAATGACTATAAAGGAGTTTTTATTCTGCAGATTTTAAGACTGTGGTAGAAGTTTTTTTGTTGCTATTGTTCACAGCTGAAGGAGAAGGTTATTTGTTTTACTAAGATAAGGTTTCTAAAACATCCCGCTTAAAAAAATAGAGCAAAAGCAGATGATGTTTTCTCTCTTTTTCTAGTTATCTATTATTTTCTAAAGAAACTGAAATGCCATCTTGCCTCCTGGATAAATTATCTCTTTGTTTAAAACACAGGCAAAAAGTCTCCAAGATATAAATAAAGGTCAAATGAAGAGGTTCAGTTTAGCACAGGCATTGCTAAACACAAAGTTGTTTTTCTGGACTTTCAAAAACTTGTATATTTTCCTTTTCTTTCGTTGAACACTCTCATTACTTTCACACTGTGCTGGTTTGCAGTAAAATAACCCGGGCCAGAGCATGCGCCCAAGCACTAGCACTGCAGCTGCCCTTCCTCTTAGTCCTTAGCGCAGCTCTGTCCTCTGTGAGCTCAGTCCATCTCAAATAATGCCCAACTACAGACAGGGAGCTAGCTCAAACACCATTCCCAATAATCAGTTTGTTTGCAGCTGTGTGTTAGAACATCTTGCCATTGGTTATGAACTGTACTGTGCTGACTTAGGACAGATGGAACATTATGGTCAGACCAAAATTTCACTCATTTCATCCACCACCTGACCTTTCTTTTGAGCAACTCCAAAATGAAGATTAAAATTGGAAATTATTTCATTTATAGTCATACACTGTATTGAAGATATGATTTCAAATTTCTTCAATGATCGATAATTATGGGGCAGCCCGGGATGTTTGTACAGATTGGGGAAGGGAGGCTGGAGAACAGTGCCATGGAAAGAGACCTGGGGGTCCTGGTCAGTGGCAAGCTGAACATGAGTCAGCAGTGCCCTGGCAGCCAGGAGGGCCAACGCTGTCCTGGGGGGCATCAGGCACAGCATCGCCACTGGGCAAGGGAGGGGATTGTCCCACTCTGCTCTGCTCTGGGGCAGCCTCACCTCGAGTGCTGGGGGCAGTTTTGGGTGCCATGATATAAGAAGGACATTAAATGATTAGCGAGTTTACCAAGGATGGCAATGACGATGGTGAAGGGCCTTGAAGGGAAGCCGTAAGAGGAGCAGCTGAGGGCACTTGGTCTGTTCAGCCTGGAGAAGAGGAGACTGAGGGGAGACCTCACTGCAGTTACAACTTCCTCATGAGGGGACAAGGAGGGGCAGGCACTGATCTCTTCTTTATGGTGACCAGTGACAGGACCCAAGGGAAGGGCCTGCAGTTGTGTCAGAGGAGGTTTAGTTTGGATATTAGGAAAATGTTCTTCACCCAAGGGTTGTTGAGCACTGGAACAGGCTTCCCAGGGGAGTGGTCACAGCCCCAGGCCTGACAGAGTTCATGAAGCATTTGGACAATGCTCTCGGGCACATGGTGTGACTCTTGGGGATGGCACTGTGCAGGGCCGAGAGGTGAACTTGATGTTTGTGGGTCCCTTACAGCTCAGCATATTCTGTGATTCTGTATCTAAGCTTTCAATATTATAAGAAACTTTTCTCCTGGGTTCAATGAACTCAATTGTGGTTTAACCACAGCCAGCAACCAAGCTCCACACAGCCACACACTCACTCCCTACCAACAGGATCAAAGAGAGCATGGGAAGGGTAAAAGCCAGAAAACTCATGGGTTGAGATAAAGACAGTATAATAGGGAAAGCAAGAGCTGCACACACAAGCGAAGCAAAATGAAGAATGGGTGAGTGCGTGTTCAGCTGTTTCCACGAGAGCTGGGCTTCATCACATGTAATGGGTACTTGGAAGAACAAATGCCATCACTTCAAACACCCCCACCTCCTCCTTCTTCCCCCCACTTTATATATTGACCATGCTGTTACATGGTCTGGAACATCCCATTGGTCAGTTTGGGTCACCTGTCCTGGCTGTGTCTCCTCCCAGCCTCCCATACACCCCCAGCCTCCTCACCAGTGTGGCAGTGTGAGGAGAGAAAACGCCTTGGCTCTGTGCAAGCCCTGCCCAGCAATAACAAAAACATCTCTGTATTATCAGTCCTGTGTTCAGCACAAATCCAAAACACAGCCCCGTGCCAGCCACTGTGAAGAAAATTAACTCTACCCCAGCAAAAACCAGCACACCCATGAACAAAGAGGACCAGGAAGTTCCACCTGAATGTAACAAAGAACTTTCCTGTGAGGATGATGGAACACTTGTGCAGGTTCCCCAGAGACTCTGGCAATATCTCCTTCCCTGGAGAAATCCAAAACACAATCCTGAGTGATGTACTTTAGGGAACAGTGCTTGAGCAGGGAAGATGGGCTAGACTGACCTCCAGTGCTCCCTTCAAATCTTAAACATTCTGTGATTCTGTGACCATCATCTCAGATGGAATTGATGCGTATCACAATTTTTGGCCTTTGAAGAGAGTTATTTTAAGAGACCAAACCAAAATCTTCAACTCTTTTTTACATTATAATTCCAGTTTGAGCCGGACATGCCTTTGAATCAGCAGCATAACTAACAGCTCTCAAGCATAAATCTCATATTGAATTCTGTTCTAGGGTGAGGTATTTTTAGGCAAGAGGATGTGTCTTCTTCCCCTTTTTCTAGAGATATAGAAAGCCTCTTATTGCTACCTAAAAGTCCAATATATGTTATGACTTGACATAAAAGCTTAGTGAATTAAACATAAACTTCATACATGGAAAATAAAAGTATTGATTATCTTTTTTTTTTTTTTTTTAATTTATAAAGAAAAACTTTGAATTCCAGCTAAAGAAAAAAAATATTAATCTAAGGAAATTAAAGAAATATAGGATACAAGTTTTAATCATTGCCAAGGTTTTGCACAAGCACATGGAAACTAATTGCAATTCCCTGAAATAAACTAACTACAACAGATTCAAAATTCCAACCAGTTATCTTTAACATCTCTTTAGTTTGAGTAGAATAAGATAAACTCACATTAATGGAGTAATGCACTACATTATGTAAGCAAGATTAGATATGTAGATAAATAGTATGATGTCCCTGGATTACACAATTACTTAAAAAGAAAAATCCAGATTACATATAAACAAATACTCAAATGAAAGCCGAGCTGCAGCCTCTGAAATAATTTTCAGTGAGGCAGATGTATAAAACTATTTATATATCTAAAATGAAGGGCTTTAGTGAATGTTTGCAGACTTTGGCCTTCTTATAAGTGTGATTTGAGAATAATGCTGCTTTAAAAAATTCTGGATAGCTAGAAATCTGCGTTATTTAGAAGTCTAAATATATAAAAATCCCACATTATTTCAGTATTGCCTGAACTTTGACATCTTCTTTACATGCACAGATTGCTGCTGCTTATTTTCCCCAGCAAGGTAAATCACATAGCCAAGGTCACAGAATTGAAGAATGTACTATTCTTATTTGTCCAGGTGAGACTAAGACCCATCTTTTCTTTGCCTTTCCCTTTCATCCAGAAGGTAGAGGTCTCAAAGGACTGTAGTGCCAGGTCAAAAGTTAAGAGCAATACCTTTAGATCCTTTCTTCTGTTAAGGCATCAGAAGTCTCTTTTGAGTACTCTCTTTTTTTTTCTCTCTACATGAACTCCTGGTGAGAATTTTACTTCCTTTGGGGCACTATTAGTTATGCTACTTTCTAGTCTTTGAGAAAACTTATTCACTGTTCTGCCTGCCTGATTCTAGTCCTGAGGTTTAAACTGAATGGTATAACTTGTTTGTCTCAATATTTAAATGGAATCAGAAGAGAAATATTCTCTAGTATTATATTAGATAGGTGCCTAGTGGGATACTAAAAATCTTTTTATGTTCACTTATTTGGTAACATCTGCCTTACACTATGTTGAAGTTATTATTTCCTGTTGGGGATATTAAAGGAAAATAATATCACAGACACTTTTCTAAGGTTTTTTTGGGGTGTGTTTTTGTTTGTTTTGAGATGTCCAGTTGAAAACTAGTCAGAAAGAAAGATAATAGAATGAAAAGGATCAAAGGATCAAATTACGTACTAACCTTATGAAAATTGACAATTACCAAAAAACATTAGAAACAAAATGTTAATAAGAAACAGCTTTCTTTTCTTCCAATACACAGAATTATCTACCCTGCAGAACAACGTTTGTTTTTTGCAAGGCACTCTCATTGTGCTTGCGGTGATTTGTGTGTAAAATACGTAACTTTCTGAGTAAAGCACAGTTTTAAATTGCTGCAGTGCAAACCTGGTTTCAGTCTATACGGTGGCTTTCCATCTATCCAGCAAGTTCAAAGGCTTTCTCTCCTTACCTTCAGTTATGCAACAACTGGATCTCAAAATACATACGACTATCCTCAGAACATATTTATATTAGTCAATTTATATTAGTCTAATACAGAGTTAAAGTGACACATTTTACATGTATTTATTAATTAGTGATTCACCTGTGTTGAGATACTAGAGACAAAAAGGGTTGGAGAATATACATACTGAATAAAGTGGAAATATCAACCAGAGGGATTTTTACAAGGACCTCCTGCTAGGTATGAGATACAGGTAAGGAATAAGCCTGGAAGTGAAAGAAAACGATTGTACCATGGACAGATCTGAGCTGGAAGGTGAGCCTGCAATTTTGAGAAAGGCGACTTCTTCAAACCAATAGGCTAAAAAGAGTACCTCTGCAGAATGGTTCTTAACGGGTCTGTTCAGGGAAATACTCAAATACAAAGGAAAGGGCAGTGTCATCTATACATAAGGTGATCATCACATGGAGAAGATGTAAAAATAAAAAAAAAAAAAATAGTCAAGCTGTATCTTCTAAAAGCTGTGCCAAAAAATAGATGTGCTATATTTAACATCTTCAGGGAGATTTCTAAGGGTATGAATGGGAGGCAAATTTAGGTAAAAATTTGGCTTCACCGTGTTCCCTCCCTCAGAGAACTTGACTTCTAAATACTAAGCTAACTGGAAAATCACACTGGTCTTTTTTCAGTGTGTGATTTCTAAGTCTCATTCTTGTAACAAATTCTAACTCTTCTAATTTTAATTGTTTTACATTTATAAATGTTTCAACAAGAGGAGGCAACAAGTATAGTAAGAATAAAAGGGAAAATAGCTGAAGTTCATTGTAGGATAACCACTCATAAAGAGGTTTTCCCCAAGCCTAGATAAGAATGGAGGGAGGCACTAAAGATCATTTGTCTGTGTTGTGACTTGGATATTTTCCTCAGAGTGGAGAGGTATTTTCAAAAGCTTCTGATTTTCTGAGATGGCCTGTGATCTGTGCTTTGCATGGTATACTGTATGCAGATGCCTGATAAGTGTATTCAACAGTAAATTTTGATTTGCAATTTTTCTGGTTACCTCTAAGCTCTACCAGTGTACTTGGACTGTGAGCTTCATAATTTTTAGACAAACTGTGAACCAAAAGGAGATACAGGAAAAAGGCAGGGGCTTTAGAGGTTTTGTGAAGCTTCATAAATAACAAATCTGGGATTGTTACCACAAAGTCAAATATACCTGAACATAAGCTAAAATGTTCACAATTTTCCTTTCTCCTTGCCTCTTCGAACACCTTCATCTCTTGGGCTTGACAAAGGTCCATCATAGATGGTCTCTCTCTGACAATATTTTAATATTGTGTCTCCCACAAATACAAAGACATTCATCTTCACACCTTATTATGGCTTTGTAATTCATTATCAATGTTCATAAAATTAGTCTAATTTGAAAGTGTGTGTTTTATCTGTCAGTATAAACATCTTTTTAAGTATAAACTGAAGTAAGATAATAATAAATATTATCCTATGATCTTTTGTCCTTTTAGGAGTTCTGCAAGACATTTTATATTCATTCTGTCTCTTTCCTAGGAAATTATAAGAAAACATGTAATGTTTGCCTTCAATATTATGAAAACCCAGAAAGGACTCAAAAAATTCCAAGAAAGCCCCATGAGGTTTGTTGATTTCCAGGTAAAAGCAAATGATTAAATGAAATTTAAACTAACTTACAGTAAAGCAGGGTCAGACAATGTGCACAACATTTCAAGGTCAAAAGGCAGCTGAAACTTTGAAACAGTAACTCTGAGAGCAGGGAGCAACTTTTTTTTTTTTTTTT
>VWZT01016876.1:279439-338962 GCA_013397055.1 Pachycephala philippinensis
GAAAGTATGTGCCTCAGAATAGAGTAGTATGGTGATGTTCACTTAAAAAGTCAATAGCTATAAAAAGGTATCACTTTTTTTTTTCCTAAGAGACCTTTTATATAGAATTATGAATAGCTGTGGAAAGTAAGATGCCATGCAGCAGTAGCTATGGAGATAAATGTTTACATTTAATAGTCAGTAATATATTTATGTTGCTGCATCAGGAGCATGCATCTTATGGTTACTGTTTTACTCCCCCAGGTCAAATATGTTGCAGATGTTCAATGTACTAAATGATATGCACCACTATATTGAACAAACCAAAATGCAACTATAAGAGATACTTCAAAATAATAATTAAAAAAACCCCTGAAACTGCAATTACTTCCTGTCCTGAGGAAAAAAAGACAAATGGCAGTATGCTATCAATAGTCAGTGAAAAATTGGGGATGGCAATCCTTGCACACTAATTTGACAGATTAAAAGAGATGTGAAGTTAGATGAGAAAACCATGCTTTTTTTGGAAAACAATTTTTTCACTTGATATAGTAAAACATTGCTCTTGTTCTACATACATACTGGTTTTGCAACTTTTTTGAAAAAAACTATCTGGTTAGAAATTTTACTGTCTCCTTTTAAGAACATTCTAATATATTGAGATTTTGAGTAGAACTTGATAATAAATTTCCATGAAAATCTACTGAATGTGGAATGTGTGTTTTCCCTGATAATGACATTTTTCGTGGGTAAATGTCAGATTGCTGCCGCCTTTTTTCTTTTTTCCTCTCCTTTTCTTTTAGGGAATGTACATAGAATATTTTCTTTCAGGTCAACATCACGGTAATACTTCGATCCACTGAAGCTCTTAATTTCCTCATAAAAACTGTAGATTGCAGGATTCTGGGGTCTTGTGATGATGAGATTTCATCACTATGGTACAGTCAGTATGAGAGATCTTCCTGGAAAAATACCCTCTATATGAAGAGTCCAAAACACAGCAAGAAAGACTGATCTAAATCAACAAAATTATCTACTTACTTATTATTATAGACCAGAGCAAGCATAGGAATTTGAAGGACAAGGCTCTTAACAATTTTTCTCATATCATAACTCATTGCAAATTTATAAAATGCTAGGTTTTGTTCACACATATTTAAACATCACTGAGAAACTTGTATCTGTCCTATTGGTAGTTATTTCAGCAGACAGGAGAACCAAGCTATTTAGGGACAACAATTCGAATTTTCATTGATTTCACCAGGGACTCAGGCACCAAAATCCTATTCAGTCAGGCACCTACGGACAGTTGTGAAACCAGCGATCGTTATTCATATTGTTGAGTGCTCACCCATTAATCAGGGTAAAACTTGAGAATTGAGAATGACATATTTGTCAGTCCTCCTCACTTCCCATAAACACTTTGTTGATTTTCACTTATATGTACAATACAAAATGAGTGGAACAGTGCACTTTACTGAATCAATACAGAGCATGATGATTTAAAGTGTCAGGATATAAGGCAGAGATAAGAAAAAACCAGGAGGCAAGAATAGCAACATTACTGAGAAATGAAATAGAATCTGCTGAGAAAAATGGCATAAACACTTGGAATGACAGTAGAGAAAGTTTTGATAGAAATTTGGATAATAAAGGCAGTCAGGTAATTCACTGATGTAGCTACAGATCTCTTGGGCAGTTAGAGCAGATATGGCAGTATACTCAGCATGGTCTCTAAGAGCTTGGCTTTAATCTTTATCAAAGGAAAAGTAATTACCTTGATACTGATTTTGAAAGAAACTAAGCAAAATCTTAAGAGGATTTTTTTTTTCCAAGGAACTATAAATTGCTGGGAGAGAGGTGATGGAGAAAGAGTGTTTGTTTTTATTTAGTTCTTTCGTTTTTGTTTTTCTGCTAAATAGCCTACATGGTTAGAAGCAGCTCTGTGTATAATGCAATGACCTGAGACAGGTATAAACTCAGTTGATATTGAGAGCATGCACTATGTAGCAAACAAAAAAACTTCAGATTTGGTGTACTTATGAGACTTCTTAGCAGAGAAAGAAGTGCACTAGGTTTGATGTCAGAAAGTCTGACTATGAGGGAATGTGAAATTCTCAGTGGACCTTTGGCTGATATTTTATAGCACAAAGGAAATATACTAGGGAGACTGAATGAATAGAAGAACTGACAATTAAAATTTACTCTGGTGTAATCCATCCAGGGAAGTAGAAAACAAAGTAAGCTAACAGGAATATGAATAATATTGATATATGTAAGAAAGAAGGAAAAAACAAACTTTTAAAGAAATATAAAAATTCTAGAAAGAAAACCAGATGGAAGATAAGTCTTATTTTTGCATGGAAACCATTTTACTTCCTAAATTCAGAAGCTTCATAAATTATATTAGCAATAGTAATTGAATGCAGATTTGCAGTGCATGTGCCATAAACACTTGCACTGGTTTAGGCTGGGATAAATATAATTCTGGGATTGCTTTTTTTTGTAGTAGCTGCTATGGGTCTGTTTTTGGATTGGAAAGTGTTGATAACACAGATGTTTTCCTTAGTGCTGAGCAGAGCTGACATAGAGCCAAGGCTTTTTCTGCGTCTCACCCCACCCCACCAGCAAGGAGAGTGGGGGTGCATAAGGAACTGGGAAGGAACACAGCCAGGACAGGTGACCCCAAATGACCAAAAGAATATCATATGGCATCACCCCATACCATATGGCTTCATGCTGAGGAATAAAATTGGCATGTGGGGAGAGGTTTGTGAGGGCTGCTGATGCTTGGGTACTGGCTGGGCATCAGTTGGCTGGTGGTGAACAATTGTATTTTTTTCACTTCTTTTTCTTGGCTTTGATTTTTTTTGTGGTTTTTGTTTGTTTGTTTGTGGGGTTTTTTGGGTTTTTTATTTTTGGTTTGTGGGTTTTTTTTTTTGAGGGGGGGAGTGATTTTTTATTCGTTGTTTGTTTTGGGGTTTTTTGACTGGTTTTGTGGTAGCAGGGGGAAAGGTTGTGAGCAAGTAGTTCTGTTGTTATTAGCTGCCTACCATGGTTGAACCATGACAGTACTGAAGGTGTTGGATGGTAACAAGGAACAATCTGCCATTAGAAGTAAGACACAATAGAAGGGGCTTTCTTACCTTCTTTTTTTGGCCACAGTTTTGCCCATCTCTCTTATTCGTAAAAGCACTTCAACAAACAACTTCAGAGTTTCTGTAGATAGTTGAAAAGGAAAAGTGGTGGCTTGAAAACACTAGTGTCAAATTCTGGCTTACTTAAACCATATAAACCTCTTCAATTCAAAGCTACTTATGACCTAAATCTTCACAAACATGGGAATTGTCATTTCATGAACATCACTGCAGATAAACTTTGGGTACCCAAAGTTTATAGTAACCCACAAACTTTTATGACAGTCAGCCTGAGCTGACATTGGAATCAGTTGCCTAAAAGTCTGTGGCTAGAAACAGGCTAAGAACCTTCTACCATCCTTCCAGGCTTCCAGCTGCATCTCTAGAAGGACAGATTTCCTTCAGTCCTGTGTTGCTTCTGCCAAGATCATGCACGTCTCAAGTATCCTAGGGCATCTGGTATCGTATTTGTGCACTCAAAGCACCCTTTGGTGAAATAGTTTATTTCAACAATTGCATTTAAACCATGCTGAAGGAGACGACAGTTAAAGAAAGAAGAGAAATAATGAGGTACGTAATTAAACTGGGGTTTTTGATCAGTGCTTTCTAAAACCTAACTAGACATTTGTTATACTTGTAAGCTGTCTTGTTCCCAGTCTTCAGCTCATTTAATCAGATGTAGCTTAACTGCATCTAATACCAAGTATTACACAGTGATTTTTAAAATAAAAGATCTCAAATTTAGTTTGTAGAGTCTGCCTATAAATTTCTTTGAAACCTGTTTATAGTGAAAAGAAATTTGCAAAACTGTTTTTTTTATTTGTGTGTTTCATTTAGCAATGTTAACATTTTCAGGACTTGATTGTCATTACCACATTCAGTAGTTCATAGAAGCGTGTCAACAGAGGATGGAAAGGCTGTGTAAAGCCTTGTTTCTTGTCTTTCTCTAGGGTTTCTGACTCAGAGCTGTGAAAACCCAGGAGTAAACTAGTAAACAGGCAATGACTCAGCCATGACCATTCACTCCTCTTTTTGATCTGTTTTATTTCCTTTCACAAAGCAGTTTATTCCCTTTTGTTCCTGGTCAAAGATTTGATCATTCCCTGCACTTCTCTAGACACTTTTCTACTCTTTTGCTTACAAGAGGGATTAGTATGTCAGTGTCCCTTGCTCTCTCTTTCATACACCATGTCATAGGCTGCTCTCCCCTGTGTGGTAGAGGCAGGCTGTGGAAATACAGCCTTAAATCAATTTCTAGCAGTCTGCTTACTTACTTCTTTATTTTTTGCCAAATTTAAATCATGTCCCATCTTCCTCTGTTGAATACTCCTTTAGTCTTCTGAAAGAATGATTAAGACCATGAAAACAGGTCTTTTGCAATGGATACCTGTGAGAAACACCTACTGTATTTTAGGACAACCACAACTCTCTTTCACCAAATAGCCAGAAGCCGTCTAGAAATGGGTACCAGTCCAGAAAAGATTGTTTAATCAATGTGTCTATTCAGAGCACTGCCTCTGCAACCCCAGCCTGTGGCTGCTGGCTGCTTCTGAAGTCAGTGTTCAACTCTGGCCTCCAGGGACAGGGACAACACCTTGTTTCCCACAGCAATGCAAATGGCAGGTGCAACTGGCCACCCATTTGCCAATATGTACTAGAGTTAGAGGAGTCCAAGGGATTTCACAGTGAAATACGTTCACACAGATGCTGCTTAAAAAACATTAAGGGATAATAGTTCTTCATGGAAGGACAACGGTTAGAATATGAGATGCCCATTCTAGGATTTACGGGCATCACTCTATTTAACCTCTGTGGCAGATCAACTTGGCAGCTTTAGTTTAATCTCAGATATTTTACTGCTTTCCTAAATCTACACAGTAAGGGTATAAGTATCCCTTACTGAAAAAAAGAATGAAGTCCGAAAATATCATAGGATTGGAATAGATTTACTGCAGAAACCAGATTTCTCATTTAAACTGAGGAAATGTTAAATGAGGAAAAGTTAGATATAGAAGCAACTGAAAGGAAATACGCTTGCTGTAATGCTAAAGATGACAACTAAAAGATTGTAAAAATGATTCCTATGTCTTAAATATATTATTATTATTTTAATATTAAATCTTTGCTGATTTTTTCCTAAAAATCAAGCCTTAAAGGGCTGCATATTTTATATTCCTGACAAAATCCATTTGCCTATTTCTATTTGCCATTTTTTTCATGAATAATACCGGATTCTTTCTTATTTTTTAAATACTGCAAAGCATTCATCTAAGAAAGCAACAGTTTATTTCAAGCTAATGCTGTCTTGGTCACATGAGTCCTGATATTTAAAGTATTTTAATCAATATGAAAGAATAACAAATGCTAAGCTCTCCAAATACAATTATTAAATTTACTGTATAAATCTTCTTTGAGGCAAGTTAAGAAAAAAAATACTTACAGGGTTTCTCTTTGCAAACTAAGATTTTATCCTCAAGGTCTTCATTTATTTTCTAATCTCTATTTTCTATGAAACCTCTTGCAACATAAAGCTTCTCTCCTTGTTTGTTTTCTAGCACAACTGTCCAGTCACACATTTGGCCTTTTATGAATTCCACATTGACTGCAAATGTAGGAAAAAAAAATATTTGAAAATAGGGAAATCTTTCAGTTATCTACACCATTTCTCCACCACCACAAGGCTTTTCCTTGTAGTATACTCCACAGTGTGCTGGTCAGTCTACTTGTCTACTTTAAGTGACCCATATTGTGGAAACTCCTGTGCTTTGCTGGACTCAGTCACTTAAACTACAAAATTTTGCTGGTAAGAAACATTATTTTGGATTATGTCTTCCAATGATTCTTTCTTTCCAACAAAATGTTGTTTGTAGATATTAATTTGAATTGGAGAAAATTGTTTATGTTGTTCTGCAGATAAGTGATCATTATTGCTCCTAAAGAAAATCCTATTGCATCATACATGGGATTTCTGAATGCAAATCATACGTGACTAAAAAACACATCACCGGAAAGCACCCACTTCTAGCTTTACCAGTGAAAGCTGGCCAGAAAGGATAAAGGAAAAGGAAAAGTTTGGGAGCTGAAATAAAAAGAAACAGAACCAGCCAGTACTGTTGGATGGATGAAAAAGCTGGATAGCTGTTAGTTTAAAATCAATAGTATGTTCAGTCATGTGGTAAGTAGAATTCCATGTGGTTGAATGAGTTATTGATGTGGGAGTTTATTTGTTTTGCTGTATGCAAGGTATCACAAGCCAAACTTCAATGGAGTGATTAATGTGGCTGAAAAAAATTCTTGTAGCATCAACTGGGAATCCTGTTTCAGGATGTTGTCTCTGTCCACCTATGATGGCAAAGAAACGGTGTTAGCAAGAAGCACACTTAAATACCTTATCTTTTCAGACTAACCACCAACAACTGGGGATGAAAGAGAAGTTCTGTAAAAGGACCCTCTACAGTGGGGACTTTGACTTAACATTTTCATGCAAAATATATATTTTAGTCCTTTTTTTTTAATCTTCCCTGTGATAGAAAGGTTTTACAGTTATATGACACATGAGGAAAACTAGATACTCATGAGTTATGCGGGAGAATGCTTTCTGAGGCACCCAGATGCCAGTTTGAAATAGTGAAGAGAGGTTTGCCTTAAGTCTGGACTCTCTCAGAGCTCATGTGCACAGGAGACAGAGCCTTCTTTTGTGAGAAGCTGACAGTGCCCCTCTGTTAGTAGTGAGGTTTGGGGGTTTTTAAGAGAGGTGCAACAGAACTAATTCTGAGCCCTTGTTCTGACTCAAGCTGAGCAAAGTCTGTGCTTAAACTCAGGTGAGAACTGAATGTTGTCCTCCTCTTCAGGTGACACAGAGTAGTTCAAATTCCCATGGCTGAAGACCAGTCCACTATACAGTGCACTGTATTGCATACCAACTAGCCCTTGGTCTCTCTATGAGTGATATATGATGTTCACATGTCCCATAAGCATATATAATTTTATTGTTAGCATTAGTCAAACATCACGAGCATAATAGGGAGAATGATCAGAATGATATTTTGCAGCATGATTCCAACAGCATGTTGCGTGTCTTTGGGTATTGGGCTCAGAAATGTCAGTTTTCTAAAAAGACATTGGAACAAGATGAGTTGGTGATGTAGTTTCCAAGAGGAACTGAAAGAGTTGGTTTAACATCATCCACACTTCCTGTATAGAGCAGATTCTCAGAGTTACAGTCTGATTCACTTGGAAGACATTTCTTAGTTTTCTCTAAAGGAGATCCCAAGAATGAACCAAGATGTGTTGTGAGGCTGCTCAGAGGACAGGACCGATGTATGTATCAGGGAGTCAAGTTATTTCACATTAATACACATCCAAAGAACATTCTGCACCTCGACTCTTGGACCCCACTAAAGAATTATCAGCTATTTGCACTTTTTTTCCTCTCTTTTTTTTAAATTTTTTTTTTCCCCCAATATGAGACAGAGGCAAAACTCCAGAATAGCTTTTAAAACTGAGCTAGGGCACTCACCTGTAATGTAGAAGGCAAAGATTCAAGTCCCAGATTTGCACTAGGCAGAGCAGAAATTTGAATTAAAGGGTCATGTTGCCTACTAAGTGTTCAGTGTCCTACCCACTCTGTTTGTTTTCCTGAGGTCGATTCTCTGTTTAGACTGGAAATTTTGGTTCTGCTTGTAAGGCAGACCTTCTAATATGTTTTTCATTAAAAGCAGTTTAAAAACCAGTTCCACAGCAATATGGAAGAAAAATTACTATGTAAAATACAGCATATTTTACACATAAACTTTTCCAACTTATTCTTTGAGACACATTTATATTATACCTGGAAAACTGAAATCTAAAAAAAAAAAAAAAAATGCATGAAAGTTAATTTGATTTGGATTCAAATCTTAGTGAAATAATTGTCTTGCCCTTCCCCTTTCCTGAGTGTATGAATACCTAGGTCCACAGAAGTAGGAGCTTAAAGGAAAAAATTGACTTCTATAGCAGCCACACGTTTTACAGTCCATAAATAATTCTTTGTCTGTCTAGTGAACCACTATACACAGACTCACTAGAAAAAAATAGTATAAATTAATGCCATCCAGCAACGGAGAAATACATGAGATCCTATCAACTCCTCTTCTATTATCAGAAAAGCATAACATATAACAGGCAAATGTGACACCAGTTTCAGAACTTCATGGTTGTTATTTACAGCATGTTCTAAACTTTTCTGACAATTTTAGGATACTGTCTAAACAGAGGTTGGTAAAAAATGTGATGGAAAGAGGTATTCTGAGCCAACTATGACCCATTTTAAACTTCTGTATATTTTCCATGTGTGCTAGTAGGAAAAAAAATTGTTATTCCTACTCAAAACCACACCCAATTCAGCCAAACCATTTCTAGCCTAATTAATGAATCACTGCATTATTAATTAAAGAGTCATAATTTCTAGAAAATTATAAACTGCGTTGTCTGTTTCCTTGTTGTTTACACCATTTAAGGACAGATCTTTGAGGAGAATGAAGTTACAGCCTCCATAAAGTTCAGTGCATTTCATGAGGAAGGATAATGAAATCTTTTTTTGGCAGTTACTCTGAAACATTTCAAATTTCTGCCTCTCATTTTCTAATTTTGACGACTTTTGTATGTCCTTTTCACAGCTTGTGATAGGATTTTCTAAACAAATATTTATAATGACAGGAAAATATTCTATTATTGTTTAATGATTATTGTATTATTTTTTACACTAATATTAAATAATTAGTGTAGTGATTTTTATCCTCTTTCTGACTAAAATTTATCGAGTATTTGTTTACAATGCACTACACATTACAAAAAAAAAGACTTTCTTCTAAATTAAGTTCATTAGATTCTAGTTCTTGCCTGTCTTTAGTTTTAATATTCACTTTCTTTTATGTCTTTCCAATGGAAAATGTTCATCAGAATTTCAAAGATGTCATGAGCGCTTAACAGCCAAAAGACAAAATCAGATCAGTCACTTACTGTGGTGACTATCAAGTTGATTTCTTTTGTCTCCCATTATAATTTGTTCTTCAAATTTATGGGCAAAATTTGAGAGTCAAAAATACATCTAGAAATAATCATACTTGAGAAGGAGATTTTATATAGAAACTTCATATTCCTAAAATACCAATTTTTAATTCTGATACTTTTCCTATACATGTTTTAGAGGAAGGTATGGTTAGCAACAGCAAAATGTTTCTCCAATGATTGCACTAAACCCCAGCTGAAACTGAGTGATTGTAGTGGTCCTTGATTTAAAGCCTGTAAATATGTTTTGTCTATCCTTTACTGTCTACCACATATACCTCAAGGACCAGACAGATACTAATTTAAGGGCTTTCTGGGTTTGTTTTTGTTTGGTTGAGGTGTTGGTGTTGTTGTTGTTGTTGTTGTTGTCATTGTTTCCCTAACAATTTACATTCCAAGCACTCTCAAAATAGGCAACAAGATACTTCACAGAAACATATAATTCCCAATAACACTATCTACTCTTTCAATCCTTTTTATTTTCTTGATACTAGCAGATCTCATTAGCAGTTTTCAACAGTACATGGACAAATGCAAGAATAAATTTTACTTGTTCAGCTCTGAGTCTCAAGTGGTGCTAAGCACTGCTAAGATTTTCTATTTTCTTACATTAATATTATTTATTAATTAGTCACTGACCACCTTCTTCCCACCACTGAAAGCATTTTTCAGAGGTGTAACCTATGCTATTCCCTACGTTGACCCATCATACGTTGTGGGATATCACTGCTTGGACATGGAGTCCCAAGGCAGTGTTTCACATCCTTTTTAGAGCACATATGATATTCCCCAAAATTTAAATACTTCCTCTTAAAACTTCCTCCCATCACTCAGCAATGTTCTTATTAAATACTATTTCATTAATGAAGTAGTTGAACCCTAAATAAGAGCACTATTTTAACCAAATTAATAGATCACAGACTCACAAAATGGTTGAGGTTTGAAGGCAGCTCTGTTGGCCAGCTGGTCCAGCCTCTCTGCTCAAGCAGGGTCTGTTGACCCAGTTGCCTAGGCTCATGTCCAGACAGCATTTTAATATTTCTAAGGATGGAGAATCCATAACTTACCTGGGAACCTTGTACCTTGGTCCAGATGCTTGGTCACCTTCACAGAATAAAAAAACTGTTTCATCATGTTCAGACTGAACCTCCTATGTTTAAGTTTTTGTCTAGTGTTTCTTGTCTTTTTAATGGGCACCCTGTGAAAAGCCTGGGTCTGTCTTATTTAGACTCTCGCTTGAGACTCTCTCTGAACCTTATCTGCTCCAGACTGAACAGTTACAGCTCTCTCAACCTTTCCATGTCTCTTCTGTACTGCTGATCCTAGGGCTGAACAGAGTACTCCAAGGGTGGCCTCAACAGCACTGAGGAGAGCGTTGGCAACTCTCCTTCCAATGAAGCCCAGAATCCCACTAGCCTTCTTTGCATCCCAGGGACATTGCTGGCTTATGTTCAACTTGATGTCCACTAGGACCCCCAAACCTTTTTTTGACATGCTGCTTTCCAGCTTGGTGGCCCCCAGCATGCATTTTTGCCTGGAGTTATTTCTTCCCATGATACAGGGCTTTGCAGTTCTTGTTGAAATCCGTGAAGACTGAGGGAGGACCTGTCGAGGACCCTCTGGACAGCAGCAGAAGCCCCTGTCAGATCCACTACTCTCCCCAGGTTTATATCATGCTCATCCCCGTCTCAGCTTCATATTACCAGGCATTTCACTGGTTTGTTATTAGAGGAGCATGCCCAGTACTTTTAACACCATGCACATCAGTATTAATATATTAAATACACGAAGTTACTTTAATCTCTGTTTGTCTCTTTGAATTTGATGAGAGTGTGTACACCTGGCAGATGATACAGTTCTGGGATTAGCAAATGGCTGTGTCTGTGTGGATGGTAGGTGGCTGCATATTCTGAACAATGCTCAGATGCTGTTAATTAGGTTTGGTTTTGTAACAGCTCCCCTTTCCTGCAGGATTTGCATTGCAGCTTGTGGCTCTCATAATGTCTTCTTCAAATCTGACACAACTACATAGCAAGGACTCTGACTCAACTTTTGCATTTTACATCATAAACAATAAACATCCCCACAACCCATTTACAGAATAGTAGAGGGAGTGATAGAAAGAGGATAAGAAAGAGAAGCAATCTCTTATTTTTAACCAACCCTAGGATTTGGAGGGGATTCCAATTAATAGGTGGAATAAATTTAAAAAAAAATCTTTTGTAATTATTGTAGTAGTACTTCAAAATATCCATGTGCTTGGCATCATATTTTCAGATCAAGCAGAATTACCCATTGTAATTATAAGAAATAGCTCCCAAGGTAGTAGAAGTGAAAGAAAAAGAATAAATAAAATAAGATCTTCCTAATTTATGATGCTTTGCTACTGATGCTAACTTGTTTACATGTCACAGTATAGGACTTAGAAATATTCAACATAGAAAATAAATAATCTCACATTGGGAAATCTTAAAGTATTTCAGTTAGGAATGATTAGGAAACTTTTTACCTATTCAGTCTTCCACAGTTCTTTCTTGACATCGTTATGTTGTGCAGATTTTCTGCCAAAGGACAATCTTTAAACTTGATTTTTACCTCTTACCACTTACTTGGGCTATCATGGACAAAACGTCCAAGTTACCTGTCATGCACTAGGAACTCTGAAATCCATTGTGTCAGCTGGCTATAAACACATCTTAAGGCTTGGGACCAGGGAAAAAGAGAGGGGTCTCAATTACAGGATAACAGAATAGACTTTGTAAGATGGAGATAATAGTAAAATTGATACTTTCTAGACAGGGTTTTCAAAGAAATGCATAATCCTAGAATTACTTTCTTGTCAATGATTACTGAAATTTGTTGGAAATTTTTTATATTGTTTGATTTTGTTACATTAAAACAATCTGAATAACTGAAATTGAAACAACCATACAAATAATTGAACAAGTAAATAATTAGGAAACTTTAGTTTCAAGGATGAAATGTAAGTTACAGCTGATTTTGATTTTTAACCTTCTCCATACCTGAACAAGAAATATTTTTGTGAGGTCAGAAACTCAAAGTTTTTACAATGCATGTCCGTATTATCCTTCTCACTTCCATAAGGTCCTCATTAAGGCGTTTTAAATTGCTAATGAAATTTTTGGTAACTTAATACTCTAGTCTTGTACTTGGTCCATTAGCCAGAGCTTCCAGGAATCATCCTTTTCTCTTGGCAACATCTGGTTTTTGTAAAGACAGCTTTCATGGAAAGGTTTTCTGCTGAGACTATATGGTCCTGCATTCTCTTCCTGCTACCCAAAAAGGCAAGAACCCATCCACACTCCAAATGCAATCACATGGTGGTGGATCTCCAGGATTACATCTCTGTCACATTTATGTTGGTGGTTCTATGTGAGAAAAGCAATGGGATGTCATTATTCCCGATAGGTCAGCTTAGTTTATGTTCAGCTGGGATGCAAAGGGGTGAATCTAGACTTTTATAATAAGATGATCAGTTTAGGACCTTCTATAGCTAGTGGATGTGAACAGACATTTCTTCTGTAGTTTACTTTGAGAAATTATTTCTAAAGTTAGAGGACATCCACTTGAACATTTTCTGAGGTAGATTCTGTGTTTGGGAAGATACATGCTGCCATGGACACTGGCAAATTCTGTCACACAGGGTATCTCTTGAAAAAAAACAAAACAAAAACCAACATAAAATTGATTAAACTTTCTGTGTGATAGGTACCTCTCATCTTGCAGGTGCCATATTTAAAATTTTGAGTATCATACTTCCATAACATCACTTTAAGGACCATCTTTGAATAATACACATTGATATGCTGCAGATTATGAAATATTTTCTCTCAGGTGTTACTAGTTATCCATAATATGTAATATAAAATCTCCACCTACACAATCTTAAGAAATATGAACATGCACACCTACAAGTATGTGTATAATATGTGTGTACACATACATGCATATATATATACGTATACATGCATGTATGTGCACATACATACTCAAATCATAAAACCTATATAAATACAAAATATATGCACTCCTACTCAAAGCATAATTGCTTAATTTTAAAACTGAAGTGAGCAAATAAATAAAAAAGTCAATGTCATAAAACCATTTTTTAATTGAATACTGTTAGCTAAATATTATCCCATAGCTATCATTCATCTTTACAGCAGAACTCTTTTTTAATGTGTCTTATCTGATTGTTTATGTTTGCTTTTATTGCAGATATCTCTTTGATCTCTAACCAGCTATAATTATGATGTTTTCAACATGTTTTATGTTTCTATAACTGCTGTGCTCCATCAGATTTGGTACTTATACCGTCAACTTCAGGCTTTTTATGTTCTTTCATCTTTGTTGTGGGTGCCCTTTGTTTATGGATCTAATATTAACATTTAAGTGCATATTTCAAAGGAAATGGACCACAAGATGTCAAACATGCATTCACTTTATAATTTACCTATATTAGGCATTTTTTGCTACAGAAGTGCACAGTAAGTACTAATTGATATGGTCTGCTTTTTTTGTTGCTAATGGCTGTTATTTACTGCTGTACTTAGATGGACATGCAGTAATCATACAGGGGAGGCTTTGCACCTACAAACATGGTAATAAATTCAGTTTTCCGTTTGATGCTTTTGTTTTCTTTGAATTCCTATTTTGTTGTTTTTATTTGGTGTTTGTTTTCTCTACAGTACTCAAGAGGTAGACATTAAGAGGTAGAATTTAGAGCCTGAGACGTTCCTTGGATTGGTCTTGAAAGGATGATTAACCTTTGCTTTGTCTGTCCATTTACCTTCATCTTTCCCTATGTCTCAATGTGGAAAATCTCAATAGTGAAAAAGAACATTTAATGAAATCTTGTTAACTTGATTTTAATAAAAGTAGTGTAAAATATACTGTCCCATAAAATATAGGCAATAACCTAGAGAGTCGTAGGTGTGGAGTGTCTAACTAATTCTTGAAGGAAAATTCATCACCATAAGCAAGAAAATACATATTACATAGTATGTATATTCAGTATGCATGTTATTTTCTAGGTAAAGAAAGCTGTTATTACAAATAGACAAGTCTGATTCCAACCCAAATTGTAAGGAAGAAATGTGTTTCACTCACAAAATATGAAGGTCATGGAGTCATTTATGCCAAATTTAATATATGGGGTCAATGACTGTCATAATGATGCCTGAGCCTATTGAGGCATTCCGTTACATTGAGAGTAACAGCATGGGTGTTGTGAGGAAGAACTTGGCAACTGACATATAAAATGGTAACTTTAATTATATACAGAACTTCAATATGATAGCGAGTGGTGTTGAATGAAAACTTCAGTGAGATGTGTTAAGGGAACAAATCTCAGAGGAAAAGAGAACAGTGTAAATACAGGGTTCAATTCTGCAGCCCCTCCTGAAAGACCTTGCTGATTCCCAGATGAACAAGTTTCACTTTTCCTAGTAATTAAAAGAGGAATCTGTGTAGCATCTTTTTAGTCATACTTTTGTCTCATAGAACCCTGCAGTATTGGAAGTAAAGTGCAGAGGCAAGAAGGAATGATCTGAATTCTTTATATATAAATTCATTACTTCCTGCAAACACACATACTAATCTGAACATTCTCTTCTACACAACAAGGGAAGTGAAGAAAATTCAATAGTAGTCCCATTTTATAAGCATATATATTTTATTTTTTTAATATACTTATTTATGTGTTTTATAAGCAAAACTCAGGAAGCCCCTTCACTCAAGAGAGAATATAAAACAATCATTAGTAACAATGATATGTAAAAGAGGCTGAGACAGCATAATGGACTAGCACAGTCTTGTAGCTGGAGTATGCAGATGTTAACATTTCAAATTTAATTTGCTCTTTTTTATGTAATTTTGGAAATTGATAAAATGCGGATGCACAACATTGCTTTTAAAGTAATTTATTTTTTAAGACTATTTATTTTGCCAGTATTTTTATTCTCCCTCTTTATTTTTCCACACAAAACTGGTAGATTCCCCTATAACATTAATTTAGCAGAACCTGGACATCTTTATTTGTAGCCATTTTCTGCCCACATATAGTAAGGATTTTTTTAGTATATTGTTCCATTTTGTATTCTTGTATTCTTATTCTCCTTATAAAATGTAGTACATTTTTTGGAAGAATTTTTCCTGCACTTTTTCTAAAGTGTTTGTTCTACCACTCACCACTTCCTTATTGTAACATGTGATTCAGTGTTTGCTGTGCACCAAGAGTGACTACAAGCGCTGCATCAGTTCTCTCTCCTAAGGTGAACACAGTTGTTTTATTCAGCATTTAAACCTTTTCTTCAATATTTAAATGGCATTTTAGGATCCTCACATGGGTCAGTAAAAAATGTAATGTTTCAAACTCAGAACATGCTGTGCAAGCAGAGAAATTATAATTTTTCAAATGTGGAAACTGAGGCACAGAGAGGTCTGTTTAATAACAAAAAGTTGCTCCAAGAGTTATTCATATGCTTAATAGAATTTGTGTATTTCTCCTCCCCACAACTCTCCTGTAAGCATCAGATTTTTTTCTTAGAAGCTGCTCAATTCTGAAATGGCCTAAAAAGGACCAAAATTATGAACAGAGAAATCAGAAAATTGTAAAGAAGGGATGCATTGGGTAATCAAACTTCAAACAGCTCTATTCATTTTTGGCATTGTTCTATCTGTGTTGTCTCGTACATGATGTAAAACATTTTATTATACAGAATTAACACTGGGAAATGTCTTAATAGCCAATCAGATTGTACTTAGTGATCATCTCTAAATTTAACGAGGGTATCATTCTATAGCTCTGAAAGTCTAGTTTAGTTCATTTTACCACTTTTATCATAGCAATTACATCAACCTAAACAACAATTAGGGAACTCAACACACAGTAGGCAAATTAGTAACTTCCGTTAAAGTAGGTTTATGACCCTCTTGAGCAAGACTTTCGAGTAGCAAACTGTACAGAGACCAAATTCCGAGACTTCATTCTAGTAAAATTTCATTGTACACTCTCTCTGGTATTTCTCTCTATACTACAAACATAAATCAAAATAATTCTGTGATATGGGTTTACAATCCAGTTGCTGACATGGTTATTACTTTGAGGCCTGATTCCTTTCAACTGTTCTTTTTTATTAAGATTGCAATGTAAACTGACAGTTCACCCTGAGGATTTTTTTTCCTTCTTTTCAGGAATTGCTACTAGAGGCTATGATTTTTGCTTTGTTTTGTTTTCCAGTTTACAAACAGTAAACTGACTACATCTGAATCTGTATGCATTATACTGCAGAACATAAAGCACTCCCTCATATACCAGAGCAGAGTGTTTGCATATGTTCTCTCAGAACCATTCATTCAGCACCACTGTGTTGTTTCATCCTTGGGCTTTAATGCAATAAGGGTGAATTTCAGTGATATATTTCCTCTAGCTAAAGGACTATTTTAGAGTCCCAGTTTTGTCTCCTTCTGGCTGGTCACTTCCAGTTGAATATCCCAGTTTGCTGCTGCCTTACTTGCATTGACATAATTGTTAGCAGAGCTGTGCTGTAAATAAGCTCACTGAAATGATTTGGGTTAAAAAGGGGGAAAAAATTAAAAAGAAAGACAATAAAGATCAGAAAGATTTTATTTTAAAACTCCAATCATTTGGGGTTTTTTGTAGCAGAGGTCTACTAAGAATTTCAGCATATCAAGGGGCACTGAGCTACTCTCGGGACGAGGGAAGAAGGCCTGAAGTGGAAGGGTAGGCAGAAATTTGTTACATATTTTTTTCAGCTAAGAATCAACCAAATATCTGCTTGTGGCAAGGGAGGAGGAAGGCTGTAGGCCATTTTGGCAGGTATTGAACAAGAACATTTCCTTTACGTCCTTATTTTTAGTGAAATGGATAATGCAATTTCCATTTGTTATACTTAGAAACACAACTCAATGCAAATGTGACTCTCTTGCCAAATGATTTATCTATTTCAGAATTAGTGTGGTCTTTAAATAAAAGTTGATGAAAAGCACATTTTGATCAAGGAAAATTCTTTTACTTTTTAGGTTTCAAGAAGGTCATCAGGAATATCAAGAACAGAAATCACTCATCACTAGGGTGCTTTTTTTCTCTCTGTGGTCAACTCACAGGAAATAGAAGGTCTGGAACCTTAAAATTACTACAGCATATCCCTACCACTTGTAGGCGTCTTAATTCATAGCTGACATTTTTCAAAACTGATGAGTGCATCCCAGTAGTGGAGTTATTCATCTTTCTTTACAACGGATCAATTTAATAACTTATTCGACTGAATAACACACTACAGCTATTACACAGATAGAAAGGGTTTCAAGACTCCTACTCTGAATCATGGTGTACAACAGCAACACTTCCAAATGAGATGAAGGGTGGCCTTCACTGGCCAGGTTCATCATGGCTAGGTTCTTGCAGCCACGTCCATTTTGATTCTGTCTGTTTCTCTACTAAAACAAGATCTTGAGTTAAGCTGGAGCTGGAGCACTGGATCCCTGATCACCAACTCCTGTTCTAATGTTTGCTTACTTAGTTCTTTAGGATTACTCCATTTTGCCCTCTCCAAGACGTATGTACTTTAGAAGAGAGTAACACAAGCTTGTATAAACATAAGCTAATCTCATTAGGGTGCTCATTTTTTTTATTTTGATTTTTTTTTTCCTTTGCTTTAGTTGTTTGTTTTGTTTTAAATGAATCAGCATAGGGAGAGCCTGTTAGGCTTCTTTTTCTGTGAATCCTTGCTTTAGGTAAAGACTGCTGTTCAGCTACTAAGGCGTGACTTGCTGTAGTGAACAATTTACTTTATAGGCCTAACAGTAGGAAAAGATTCCCAGCCGAGGCTTGTGAGAAAGCTGTATAGTCTTGGGTCTGAATAAGGAACACTAGCTTAAATCTCTTCAGTCCTTCTGGGTTTTTTATGTGCTGCTCTTGTCCTGGCTAGCTTAACTGTCTTCCTGGCTCTGCTGACAGTCTTCTCAAAATACATTTCTAAACACTTCATGAAAAGTCTATGCTCTCAAATTGAAAAAGAAGATTCTCTGGTAGCAGAGACTGCTTAGGGAAAGTGTAGCAAAACATTCAGCAAAAGTGTCTCCTGCAGACTCTAAAAGTAGATAGCATGACATCAGGTTTCCAGGCATCCTTAACATAGTGTCTTTCATTTGTTGTTTTTAATTTCTTTAATAAAACTTAGTCCTTACAATATAATTACAATGAGCCAGGCATAAATCGATCCTTTCACTATGTCTTGACCAAGAACTTATTTCTCAAGTAAAACAAAAGATCTTAATCTCACCTATATTAAGGACAAAATTAAAACCTGCATATTAGAAGGGTAGCCTTCTTAGGATCTCTCTTTAGAAGTGAGAATTTGTTAGTCTTCTGTTCTGAATCTCCTTCTAGTTGTTCTCTTCAGGGATCGTGTAAAATACATAACAGCTCTTCACTTAGGCGTGATATTTGAAGACACTACTAGTGTTCCTCCTATTCCACAACTACACTTCCAGATCTTTAAAAGAAATGAAACAAGATGTAGTGAAGCATGAATTTTCTTCCACTTTAGTATTTTTAATTCACAATAGTATGTCTGGCCTTGGAACTAATGAATAAGGGAAAAAAAAAAAAAAAAGCTTAAGGACACCTGGATTTATTTCAAAGAAGTAGAGAATTAAAAATATATGAAGAAATATGCGAAAAAGTGTACAGCCATCTGGACATCATCCTGGATAACTGGCTCTAGGTAGCCCTGCTTGAGCAAAGGTGTTGGACAAGATGATCTCCAGAGGTCCCTTACAATCTCAACTGTTCTATGATTCTGTGGCATCAATTAAAAAATAAATTAGTGTGAGAGACAAATAGTACATTCCAAGGACATGGAGTCAAATTAACTTTCATACTCTGTAAAAATATCATGAAATGCAAATTAATTAAGAGTGGTTTTCTACTGATTTAGAGGTGTCCTGCCCACCTCATCCCTACCTAATGTTAACATAAAATCTATAGAAAATGGTTTATGTAGAGAGTTTTAAAGCAAACTATCTGTTTGGGTAAAACTATATTGTGAAAAATCTCTTCGCTCAAGGATGAAATTTCTATTCAAAACCAAAGAGAAATGTATCCCTCAACCACTTTGACAGTTCAGAACATCTATTAATCTGGTGGTCATTTACATACACCTGAGATAAAAGAAATTCAGATTTAAGTCCCAGCTCTAATTAATGATTAACTCAATGAAATAGAACACCTGCAAAAGCCAAAATTAAGAGAGATCACACAAAGAGTCTTACATCAGTATAATTTCGCAGACTCCAGGAAAAGTAATTCTTCATTTTACTGATGCATGATGAAAAGTAGCTTGTTGGTCATCTTAAAAAGTGTGTTAGCATGCACTAACTGGTTGCATGACATAGGCTGAGAATGGCATCACCACGGAATGTAGTAATAAATAGATATATAAATACATGCACTGTTTCAGTTGAAAACATAACACTTTGTAAAAACGTGTTTAAATATTGCATTATCAAAAATAAAAGGCCAATGTGCTTTGCAATCTTTCAGCTCGTGCATTTCTATCTCTGGAAGTTAATATTGTGCCATGTAGGCCCTGTGCCTGTGGCTAACCATGTACGTAATTTTTTTTCATTATTAACAATTTCATTAATTATCAGGTTTTTGGTGAGTTTAAGGGCTGTTTTTCTATGTGCTTCTCACTCACTTTGCACATAAATTTTTCAGAAATCATTTATTTCATTTTAGTACAGAAAAAGAAAATCTTTAAAATATTCATAAGGCTGGAAAACTTTTTTGACAACTTCTGAGTATGTGGCAACAGTCTCCTTTATAAGTTACCTGTAATAATTACTACTCCTTTTATTGAAATGTTCTTTAAAAGCAATTTTCTATTCAACACCTTGGGTAATTACAGTGGGAAATGATTGATAACATCAGTTGATATTAAATATTGTACTGCTAATCACCATGCAATCTTGCATGCAGTTATTCATTAGTTACTTCTTTAATTTGAATGGCTGACAATTTACATGGAATGCTTCAGTTATATGAATTATCATATTTTTACTCCCAAGAGAAGTCCCACACTTCATTAGAAGAGAATCATTCACATTGCTTTTCTTTCATTTTCAAGAGTGAAGTACTTTGATTTGAAAGTTCTGTAGCTGCAGTCAGGCAAGATATTAGGCTCATCATTGTCAAATAACACTGTGCAATGCTTGTACAGTACAAAGGCACTTCTAGAATAAACAAAGTCACATTGTTATACACTGTTCTGACACTAATAAACAGTTGATTGCGGTCTGCAAGAGAACTTTGTGCTTCTGTGTCACATTCTAGGAAACGATGCCATGCCCCCAAATGTGTTCATACTATTAACTGACTGCTAGAGTGGCTGTAGACGTCATTCACTTTGTGAACTGCTTCTCTCTATCACCCAGGGCAGATCATAATGTTTTAACACTAAAACTTATATATGAGTCAGACATTTAAATCTGATGCGTCTCCCAAAAAGAGCATAAATACTAAATATACTAAATCAGTTTTATTAATGGGAGTTAAAATTATTTTGGAAGTAGCTTGTAGTAATTTGGTGGAGACAGTATATTCCTTGTGAAATATGGAACCATCTGTTGTATGGAATCTCATTATGTGATAATGCAGTGATGCACGCTGTATAAAATCTGTGCTTAAAAATCTTGTTTGTATTCCAGGGTCAATGTGAAGGTATTTGCTCATGAACACATGTAACCAGAAAACAGAGGAAATACAAACTTGTGTTATACACTTTCTTGCACAAAAATTGTTCTCTTGGAACATTAGTTTTATAGTCCCCTGAAATTCACCCCACATCTCAGCTCCTGCTAATGCATCTCTGTTTCACAGCCCATAAGTGCTTACCTGTTCTTGATACACAAGAGCTAATGCCCTTCTCACTGCCCCCCTGTTAACCTCCCCCCCTTCCCCACAGTCCCAACCTCTCTTTTCTTTCTACACTCTCACCAATTAACATAATGAAGTCAGACTCGGAATATTTGCTCCCAACCTGAATTTAATTTGAGGTTTTCTCCCCCTTTTTTCTACCACCTTTGTTTCAGACGGCTTCTGTGTTGGCCTGATTTTTCCATTACCTGTTCCTACAAACTTTATGTGTCTTGGAAAGAGAAGCTCATCAAGAGTTTCTGAGAGTAATGACATAGAAGAGTATTTTGGAGAAATCTGCTTTCTTCAGCTATGACAATAGCAGTTCATCTTAGGTTAAATTCACACTCTTCACACTCAAATGGGAACCCATTTTATTAGTATTTTCATGTCACAGTTCGTATACATGTGTTTTACAAAATCAAAAGTTTAGAGTGATGAGGCAACTATTTCAAAGAAGTCAATAGGATCTATTGATTCAATGCCTTCTGAGAAATTCCAAGATTTTTACATATTTGTATGAGCATACCTGTATCTGAGATGTACAGGTGATATTAGCACAATACATTTAATTTCTTTTGTTATCCTGACCCATTCTACCTATACACAATGAAACTCTAATTGAGATTAAACTCTCAGGGTAGCATTAAATATATCCCTCATTAAAAATACTTAATTTATTTTATTCTTTTCATTCAAATTTGGTAACTGAATTTTACTCTGCCACACAATGTGTCAGAAGTTCCATAACTATTAGCAAGTTCAGTGCTGTAAAGTCACATGATCCATCAGAAATAAAAATGTAAATTTTATTTTAGGGAAAGGCTGAGATTTCTGTTTTTATGGTAGAACATAAAACTTCTCACTAGTTCTGTTACTTCATGGTACTTCATTTAAAAATTCATATTCTTATGTGCACAGATAGAACTTTATGCACTTTTTAATTAATTTTTACAGTTTCTCATTAGTGTCTTCTCCTACTATATATTTGGAATCACTGGCATTGAGACTAAAGAGACACTGCTAGAATAGCAGCAGAAGGATCTGGTACTAAGTCTGCTTCTCCACACACATTAGCATTAAGTAGCAATAGCTCCCCCAGGATCTCAGCAGAACCACAGTGATGTGCCCAGAGGCACATCCTACATCCCTTGATTATCAGTCTCTGATGAGCTCCTCTCGTAAGAAAACTTTAGTGCAGTTATGCGAATTTTTGGTCTAAAAGTTGCCTGGGTTTGGGATTTTTTGCTTCCTTGATTCACACATTTGTCTAAATGCAATCTTTGGGGTTTGTGAGCCTATATTCTCTTGGTTCTCACTCTCCTCTGGTATCTCCTTCAGCCTCTCTTAAAAAGGTTCTTCTTTATTCAGTCCTCATTCCCTGTGTAGTTATGCACAGGACAGCTTTTTCTGGATAAAAGTTACCTCTTTAGGACTTCAAAAAATGAAAATCTGTAGAAAATTTGTTATGCAAACACTCCAGCTAAATTACCCTATTTTATATTTTACTGTGAGCCTCCTGAACAAAATTGTACTTCTTTCAAATAGTTGAACTTATGACCCTCAAGAGTTTGCAAAAATAGTGAAAGATCCATCCATGAACTTTTCCTGAAACAGAAGTGTGTAGATACTACTTTGAGTGCCCTCAGCTCTGAAATGCAAATCTAACTTTCCAGAAATGGCATTTCATTTTGGATTTAAACTTTTTTTATCCGAGAAGCTCTGTGCAAAGAACTGTGCCTGGGAAAAAAAAAAATAGAAAGAAATGTCACAGAAATGAAATAAATTAAAAAGTCCAGTCTGAATGAGTACAATTGATTTATCTGAGAAAAACAATGCTTAACATTTGAGTACAATGAAAAGTTAAATTTGGAATATTTCACAAGCCATTTGAGGTTAAGAAAGATTTTATGTTACTAAAACTATTTAATATTTTAAGGCACACTTTTCAATAGAAATATTTTTGTTTTATTCATAAATATTTTCCTATTTTTTAATCTGCTTTTGATAGCACTAGGAAGAAGAATAAATGAGGTGTTCAGGTTCCTATGGTTCTGGAAAAAGATCTTTATCCCAAACCATATAGGCTTTTTTTTCCTGGTCATTTATCATTTATGGTCAGTTAGGCTGAAAAATGTACTTAAAAATAAATTAGGGAGAAGTGAAAAATCACATAAACTTTAAGAAAAACACATTCAAGTATTAATCTATGTTTTTGGGGGTAACTTGTTGGTGTTTTGGGTTTTTTTTTCCTGGTAGTTGTTTGCTTGCTTCTCTTTGCAAAGTTCTTTACAGATCTCAGCCACAAGATCCACCAAATATATCATGAGAATAAAAGCTTCCTTTTGTTAGAAACAAACAAGAAATTCAATATAGGAATTCCAAGACAATCTGACTTCTATTTAAAAAAAAAAAAAAAAAGTTTCCTCTCTGCCTGCTAGTGATTAAGTGCTATTAACATAAAGAGCCAAATTCTGTTATATTATAGCTAAGATATATTTCCAAAATTCTTATTCTTCCTCTAACCAGGTCGCTAGAACAGTATCTGTTGTTTCTGTCATTCTGTTGTTCTGTTTGGATTATGATCACAAATCTGACAAATCAAACCTAGTACTGTCCTCTATATTTTAGGATTATTAAGAGAGAAGTATCTTAAAATTTAACTGTAAAACCCTTTCACAATTTTCAGATGAACAATTCCAGTAGTAAAACATGACTGGGATGGTTTCCTGAGAAATCATGGACCAAAACCACAACCTCAACAGGAAACAAAAATTGAGTGTGGTTTGAAGAGTTTATGTGGTCTGTGCCATCTCTGGGCTGTTCTATTCTGGTAACTGAGGAGTTACATGATTTTAAACTTATTATCCACAAAACTTTAAACACTATAGTTCCTGCTTGACCTGTACACTGCTCTTTCTGTCCTTGTCCTTCTGTCCTTGTATCTGTCTATTGATCCTGGTGGTTCTTAGGCTATTTTACAATTTTGTGTTTGTTTAGCACTTAAGATTATTAAATGCTTCTGTAAAACATGCTTATACATATAAATATATAAAAGGAAGAAGGTCTTTTTCTACCAGTAGCACTATTAGTTCAGTCTGAAGAGAAAAAAAATGAAGTATTATCATGGTGAAATCTTTTTTCATCCTTTTTTTTTTTTTCCTAAGACAGAAATACAATCCTTTTCTTTTTCTACATGATAGGGAGCACTCAGTGAAAAAATGGCATCATCCAATTTATGTAGAATCATTAGTACTTTTTATGTATTTTACTAGATAAAGTGAATGGCATACTGTCCCTGACATGTTTAAACTTTTAGATTACAGTCTTTGAGATAAAATAGTTTCTTTTTTTTATAGACATACATTTCAAACAGCTCATTGAATTTACATTTCCTTTCTAAACTTCCATTAAATTCCAGATATTTCTACAACTATGTTCAGCATTGGAGAGAAATAATAAAAGGTGGGTAAAAAGGAAGAAAACTAAAGAACATCCGACAACACCAACAATTCGTCTAGAATTGCATTACTTCAGAATTATCTCAGCAAACCTTAGACTTGACCAAATATAACTTGTCACTGTTGCAAGCTTGGTATATGCTCTGATTCTCTACTTCTGAGTCTTATAAATGTATTTTCTCCTCTCCATCTTGACAGCTTTTTTTAAAATTTATGTCTCTTTATTTTCTTACTCTAAATTGTTCTCTATGATTTCAGGCAGCTCTTTGGTATTTCTAAGTAGCATGGAAGAGATTCAAACCCTTCTACGTATTTGCATCTTTTCTTCTTTTCTCAATAATGTATGAGTGAATACAGTGCTCAGGAAATTGAGATGCTAATAATCCTGCTTTGAACCAGAGCTAACAAGACCAGGTGTGTACTTGTCTCCAGAGAACTACTGGCAATTCACTTCTTACCTGCCTTGGCATGCATCTCTCTAGTCCTGAATTTCTTCTGCAGACAGATTGCTAATCCTTTCACAATGGCTGGTATGAAAAAACAGAGGAAAAATATTAGGCTTGACTGGCTCAAAATGATGAGTCGCACTTTCTCTTGTGATCTATTCATGATCTGAATTGAGTCTAAATTAAAGGGTAGTATATTAACCTACAGCATCAGAAAGATCCTGGTGCTTGCTGTTCTGAAGTTTTACAACCAAATATCAAGCTGTTCATTTGAATTCAGTGTTACAGCTCTAAAGCTTTCTTTACTTGGGCTCCAGACTTAACATTGTTTGAGAATTTCTAAAAGCTGAATAGTTGATATCTATTGGCACATGAATAAAAACATATTCTTGGTTTTATTCTAAGATATTCTTGTATCTGGGTTAAACACAACCTTAGCTAGACAAGCAATCCTATAAAAAAAAAAAATCTCTGCTTTCTTTTTCTTATCCACTCCATCTTATTTTAGTAAGCAGTAACACTCTCTTCTCTGAAAATCTCACAGTGCCCACAAGCATAAATACCAAAACCAAATTCTTATCTTTCTGTGATATCCCTGTATACTATGCTTCTCCTTTCTCTTTTATTTCTTTCCATCAGAAAATGAATTCACTTAACACACTTCAAATTATCTCCAGTGGCAGATTTTCTTTTCTCATGAAAGAGTTTCTCTTCTAGGAACAGGATTCATGGGGCCTGATTCTCTATTGGCAGGACTGGCCTTTTCATAGTTTTAGAACAGGTGAAAAGAAGAGGAAGAATGCTGTAAGGGTATTATTTTACACCAACTATTCCCGAGTGTAATTCACTTTGCTGGAAAATATTAAAGTTGGCCAATAGAAATGCTTTCAATGAAAAGTAGGATACAATCAAGCAAAAATCTGCTTTCAACAGCAGAAATATCAAATATCAAAAGCACTATCAATTGTCTTATTCTTGACAGATGCTGTTAATTAATGAAAATAAAATTTCTTTTTTGTTAAGCTCCACTGGCTAGACCACTGATGTCAAAATCAGGGACTCAGAAGAGCACTCTAATTAATACTAGGCTACACAGACTTGCTCTAGACTTTCTAATAAATGATCATGGCCATGCAACTCTTCAGATGGAGTCCAACTTCCATGAATTACAGCAAAATCAATCATCTTTCACTTCTGTCCATTCTTGATACTACACAAATTTTGGACTTTTGAGTACTTTACATAAGAGAAAACTGGAAAGTTTTGCAAACTTGCCAGTGCAGATATTTGTAACAGAAGATCTACAACCACTCAGAAAAGCAGAACCTACAAAGAATTAAGGTTATGTTCTAAGCGTAAAAAGTGTGCTCATGTAATCTGATTCCTTTCAGCATTCTTATTCAATAATTTTTTATTATTATCTTATATTCACTATTGATTTTTTAAACCAAGCCTTGTGACCTTCATAGGTTAAATGATCTCTTAGCATGGACTTATAATTGACATGTTAATGAGCACTATTTCACAGTCTCTAAGAGTAAAAAAGAAAAGGTAATTGGAAACAAATTAAAGAAAAAACCTTGATTTGTTCAAATAACTGTGTTTCTAGCAGTGTTAAAATTATCAAGCCCTAAAAGAAAAAAGAATGTTTGACATAGAGAAACAATTGATGAACATCTGAAATGACTTGTTAAAATAATTGTCTTCTTTGAAATAAAAATTACAATAATATAATTTGAAAACTAACTACAAAAACAGCAGGGTAGAACTATCCAAGTTTGATCTGGACTGATTGCATGGATAAATAACGGTTGCAGAATAGAAATAATTTCAATCAGTCCTGTGCTTTGAGATCCTTCCTTCAGGAAGAAATAATTCTTTTTAATAAGATCTGTGTACATCACTGTCGCCACATCTGGTGACTTACTTTGCTCTGCACATCTCGAAGAAGGAAACAGCATTTTTACTCTCAGACAAATCTGTGTTTGAATTATGCTGGCAAATTGGAGAAATCCCTTGTCATCTCTAATTTCCATTACAAGAAATAGAACCCACTTGTCATGCTGTGGTGCATCCTCTCAGCTTTAGCAACTGTTGGGTGGCTTGATGCCACCTATACTAAAACTGTTCCCCCTGTATCATAAGCTTCACAGGGACTTTGCCAAACACTTCCCATACACTTGTAGTGGGCCCACTATAAGGTCTTCAGGTTACAGAAAATTTTGATGTAAACACAGAGTAACAACTCCATCTCCATAAAATTCCAGTTTCTGGGTAGTGTATTTCATGTTATGGTTTGTGTTTGCCAAATATTTGCAGATAGAGTGGCATGTGTCCCTAAGGGAGAGGTCCTGTAGAAACAGAAGATCTGTTTAATATCTTCAAAGGATTAACAGGGTGAAAGTTGTTTATTCCTGTTGGCTCTAGGCTCTAAAGGGAAATGCAGCATATGCAACCTAAGATTAGCCATCAGATACACAATTATATTTGTTTTATTGTGCTCATATTGCGAGTTCACTGGCTGGACTACATTAACTAAACCACACAGCTTTTCAAGAATCACACTACTTGGCCAAACCTCAAAGGTGAGCCCAGATGTGGTTTCAAAGAAGCATGACTGATTGATGGTATCTTTTAAAATAATGTCACATCAGATCCTTTAAGCTGCAGAGGATGGGAACTTGTAGGCAGAGGTGAGCATGCCAGAGGTTTTTCTTCACTGAACAGGAAGGGTAGAATCTAGGGTAGTAAGCAATCCATTGGAGGATAAAAACAATGAAACTCACCTTATAACAGAAACTTAGAATGAAACTTCCCTTGTAACAGGACAATTTAGATAGTACAGCAGCTTAATAAATGTAACACAGCAAAATGGTATGGTACTGTGATTTGAGTAATTCACAAATGTCTCTGGCAAGTTATCTTGTGTTCGTCAGTGGGGGGAGAGAAAGTCCTCACCCAGCACTGCCTTATATGTTAAATAGAAGAACAGTCTGTCCCCTACTCCTGAGGCCAGGGGACCCTGACTGATTCAAGCCTACTCCCTGTAGACAAAATTGGCAGCCTACACACTAGTCATTAAATGCCTCTGTGGCTATTCTGACTCAAGCCATGCTTCTAAAGAACTAAAGTCTTTTTGATGTTTTTTTTCCAGTTATAATGAGAGGGCTGTGTTGTATCAATGCAGGACCAGTGTTTTTATTTTATAAAGCTGAAGGTATGTGTTAGGTATCCAAGGATATAAGTTTGTTTAAATCCTATTAGGAAAAAAGGAAACAAATTTAATTCAGGATTATCCATCCATACTCCTTTCAGGAGTCCCTGAAGTGAACAGTGTTTGGAAGCATGCTCAGTATTTGTCTTTGAAGGAGTTCATTGGAGCAGTCTGAGGAAGTGAGGTGATAGTTAATGGTGGATGACTGGGAATCAAGTGCTTACACTTACTCCCTGGCTCCCTTCTATTCAGCAGCCTAGACATACCCTGATCAGTTGTAAGACCCTGAAATACATTATTTAGTTTCCATATAATGATTACTTTTGCCTTCCTGAAAACAGTACAAAGATAGATAGACAGATGGATGGATAGATGGAGAGAGAGAGAGAGAGAGAGAGAGAGAGAGAGCTTGAGGATGACTTCACATATCCAGATGGTCATCAAGACAGTGGGAAATGCCATTTTCGCTGTGGGCATCTGTCAGCCCAGAGTCACTTGTTCTCACAGACTTTTCTGCTTTGGACTGGGAAAAAGGAGTCTAGTTTTCTGCTAATTTCTCTGGTCTTCTCTTTGCTTTGAACTACTGTGTCCCATCCTTCACCTGCTATGGATAAGAGAAACCTCATCATTACAACCTTATGGTTTTCATTCCTTCTGCAACCACTTTGCATGATGTTCTATGCCACTTACTCCACTCTGGCCAAACTTCTACCCTTCACTGCAAGCACAAGGGAGGGGTACTCGTGGAGGGGACAAGAGCAGAAGAATTTAATTACTGGTTTAAAAAATAGCTTGAATAGCTATCAAAGCTACCAGAATGTAAGCTTTTACTTATGCTAGTGAGTATTTGAAAACAATGGATTTCATCAGTGCCGCTGATGCCTTAAGTTTTAGCTCTTATATTTTTTAGCTCCTGTACTGCCTACTGTGTAACTCTGAAACTTCATACAGCCTGTTAGCTACTGTTCTGACTTTTTGGTTAGACATAACAAACCCTCTCTGGGCCTGAACTCAAGGACACCTTGCTGTCCCAGGCCTTGAAATATGTAAACTGATCCTCTGGACAGGGGGAGCAAACTTGGGGTAATTACATCATTACTTAAAATTACAATTGGAGAATTAACCCTGATATGCAAATAGACCGAATGTATAAAAGTGTGAAGAACCCGTGACCCAGGGTCCATCTTGGGTGTAGCTCCTTGGAGGCTTTTGGCTCCCAAGGTGTACCTTTGAAGGCCCTTCAAATAAATACCTGCTTTTATTCTCTTAATTTTGTCTAGCCTCTGTTTTCAGGTAGCCACTTCAAGGCATCACCACAAATTACATCAAATTTTTGTAGATAATATGCAGATGCTGAATAAATAAGTTTGATTGAAGGTCATAATTCAGAGGGGATTGTATTTCATCAATTTTTATAGATTCCATAAATAAAACTTCACTAAGAACATATCATCTAGAAGCAATGATTTTAATTTTAATTTTAATTCTCTTTAAAACTGAATAAAAATATTCACAGTATAAAGAAAGGGAGGAGAATAAATGTTTCTCAGGAAACTTCTTTAGCTGAATTAATTTTTTGATTTAATTATAAATTTGTTTATGCTGATTAGGAACAGTGATATTTTCCCTTGGTTTTTTTCCTTGGTAAATTTCTTTTCTCTAATTAATTACTTGAAGTGAGTACCATTTTTGTCTTAATTCAGAATACAATTATTACGATATTTTTTCGAAAGTTTGCATTAACTTAACAAAATATGTAATCTATGTGCATCTCACAGGTTCAAAAGTTCAAGAGTGATTAGTGGGATGTGGGTTTTTTGCTCTCCTGGGTCTTATGATGTGAAAAAATTAAACATTTCCCTAAAAATTATCTTAAGCTCCCTCATAATTTCAGACACTTCTTGAACTTTTTTACTTCTCTTTTACTCTCTGTTCCTTATGATATTACACAATACTAAAATATATGTCTTTAAAAGCTGGGAAGGCTAGAAAAAAATTAATTATGGTGAAAGATTATTCTGGGAAGGTGTAGTGGCAAACACAGTGAATTCATAGGCAAGAAAGTACAGGGCATTTCTGTCTATTTTGATCCCCAAATAAAACTGTGCCTCTTGATATGATGCTTTATACCTATGGTGTTCTACAGACAACTTAAAAAACTTCATTTAGAGAATCTTTAGAGGTAAGGATATCATAAATCATGCAAGTTCCTGTTTGTGTATGTCTGTACTCTGTTGTGACCAGCCCGCAGCTTTTCTAAAGACAAATTGCCAAGATCTGATGAGAACTAAATTACTTTGTGAAAACTAACCTTTTTTTTCCTGAGCATTTTTGTCAATGTCTACAAACAAACACTTAGTATGTAAGAGGCAGATTGAAATTCGCATTTTACCAGCAATCTTTTGCCAAGTGAAACTAGACTGTGTGATCAGAAATAACATAATTTGAGACAAAAGATAACAAAACAAAAGATTCTGGACAGCATAGCTGCAAAAACAGAACTGAAGTTTCCTAACTTTATTGTGCATGCCCTGCACTCTCTTTGGCTACTCACATCCTTCAGTATAGCGGGACACTGGAATCTGGATAATGACTCTGTAACTATGCTAAATATCTGCCTGGCTACCCTAGGTAAAAACACAATTTTATAAACAACTGTATGCAGAAGGGTGAAGACAGATTCTTCAGATTCTGTCTAAGTTGGCTAGAACCATGCCAGCCCTGTTTCAGGAAACTCTCTTTCTTATTAAACAATGTGCTCAAGGGAGCACCGCATCTTGGCAGAGCCTGTTACATTCAGCACGGCTCCATCTCAGCTCTTTCATTTAGGACTGGCCTAATTCACACAGCTCTTTACTGCATTTCCCAGTCCTTCAGAGGTGGTGAGGATTTTCCATTCATGACTGCAAAAAATGCATCAAAGATAAATAGAATAATTATTGGAAAAGGCAAATTATGAAAACTATTCTCCCAGTGGATTATGTTTGTTTAGCAAAAGCAAAATGGTCCAACTACCATCATATTTGTCTCTTTATTTTCCAAGCCATACTGCATGTGCAGGTTTGATTCCAAACCAGAGACTGACAGGATTTGAACAGTGTCTGTGAACTGGCATTACCTTGCACATAATGAATAGATACCTTTGTTTACCTTATTAATACAACAAATGGTCAATTTCAACAAATGTGCCACCACCTGCTGCTTAATCAAACATTCAGTCACAAGTTCATCTGAAATAAAGCAATTTCTGTTGATAAGAGCACCCTCCCATGAATTGTATTTGCCTGCATCTTAAGAAAAAGATGGTGACTTGGGCAACACAGGACACATGTTTAGGAAAATAAATTATCTATACCCTTATATAGAACCTTTTCTTTCAAAGAAAGAAAAGGAGAATAGAATAAAGCTAAGCATCAGATGAATAAAATCAATATGATATTAAATAGCAGTCCAAAATGATAAATTAGAAATATTTCCTTCATATATTCATATATCTCAGTGGGTTTCCTTTCAAAATCCAAATCCAAATCAAAAACTACTAAAACAGAGAAGAAAGATGAATACCTTGCAAACAATAAAAACTATGATCTGACATATCATCTCAGAAGGAAACAGTAACTATATATTCATGTGATAAGAACAACACCCTTATATTTATGAACTGAGAAAAATGATTGAAAACAATGTCTTACCATGTTTTCAATAGGCAATCATCATCTTGCATAAAAGTAGTATAATTTGTGACAGCTGCAATACAGGATACGTTTTTTATTTCTTTTGAAAAAAAATTCTACAGAACAAAGCACAGCTATGATTTGCTGCCTACCTGTTCTTAATTATAATACCAAGTTCCATAATAAATCATACGGAAAAAGAGTGCATATCTTAAGGCAGATTTTAGCAGTCCCTGCTTCTTTCACACATTTATGTGGTGGAATGTTAAGAGGATGCCAGAATGGTTAAGGTTTTCTGGCATCCTCTGGAAATTGTACAGTTCAACTTCCCTGCTCAAGCAGGGTCAACTTACGCAGGTTTCTCAGAGCTTTGCCCAGTCAGGTTTTCAGCATCTCCAAGGATGAACACTTAAACCAGATGTCTGGGCCACCTGTCCCAAAGTTTAATCACCTCCACCCAACATAACGTTCACTATGTCCTATTCCACAGCATGTAAATTTGAATAATCTAACTCAAAGGCACTGAAGGTCACTTATGCTAGTTCAGGTTCTTGGATGCTATTTACCCCTTTGAAACACAACTAATGTTAATTTATAATCACAAAAACTTCTAAGTGACATACAAAATAACTGTAAAGTGTAAAAATCATCCTAATAATTACATTCCAGTTTTCTTAGAGCTGTAATGTATTTCTGTCCATTTATTTCCCTACTCTTTCCGAAGGTTTCTTGTTTCTCTGCATCCTCTTCTGTCCCCGTTCTTCATTGTACTTTATCACTCTCCCTCTTTGTTGAACAGCTCTCTGTCTTTCAATTGTCATTGTCATGATGGGCATTTTGAAAGCATTTTACAGAAAGGATTTGCTTCACAATATTTCCTAAGCTGTGTGGATACGTACATGTCAGAATGATGTCTCTTGCTGTCATTCCTCTGACACTGCTGTGTCCTGTACCTTAAGATTTAATTCCTCCAAACTGAGTCTGCCTATTTATTCCATTCATGGTCTATTATCACATCTCCTTGATATTTTTGCCCAACTTCTTTTCTGCTTTATGAATATTTGAATGAAAAATTAATGTAAAATTTCCTTGCTCATATCATAGTTCTTCAATTGATTGTATTCTCTTCTCACCACTTTCATTGCACATCAAACATAAAAGCACAGCGAGGAAATCTATTTCTTACAGATACATCAAATACTTCAAACTAACCCTTCCATTTAATATACAGTGCAGAGGGTTTGAACTCTTCAGCTCCCCCAGGAGAGCTATGCAGAAACTCTGCAGAATGCTTCACAAGTGTGGTAGTACAAGTAATGTAGCGATTCTCTGCTCCTTAAACTTTCTAAATGTTTTGTTTCTATCCCAAGTCTTAGTCAAGAAAAACAGTTGTGGTTTGGTTGATTGTTTCTTTTTCAGTTGCAGGGGGACTTGGGGGTGGTGGAGTGTGTGGAGAAGGAGAAAAAATAGCTTTTATTTGTTTTGGGTATGCACCAATATACTTTGGGCATATTTTTTGACCTTGCAGAGATTTTCACTCTTTGCTTTTTGTTCCACAGTGACCTTTCTTCTATCTACCCTATTCCCCTTCAGTCCATCCTTTCTTTCTTCATTATAAAAGAAATTCAGATTGTGTGGGATAAAATTCAGCTGATTCAAATTAGTACTTTGAACATAAATTAAATTGTTGAAATGGGCTCCTTTCCAGTTGTCTGTGCACCACAAGGGCAGATCCATATGCAGAAATTACAAAGCTTACAAAGCAAATTACAACTTTTCTGTGCTTCCTCACACAATACCAGTTTCTCTCTCACACAAAAATTTTATTGGATGCCTCAAAGGATTTATTGTATTTAACTTTAGTTCCCAAAATCTGTGCACTGAATCTGAGCAAACTATCCTGTACCCCTCTGCAACTGACGAAAAATGATTCACGCATCCTGAGGACAGTTGAGATGAGACGAAAATCCCTGTAACAGTTTCCCGACTCTTCTTTAAATACCTGGGCTTGCTTGATTGTGGTATTGAACTATTACATGGCTAAAGCTAGATGAGATAAATTTTATGTTTATTATCTCCAGACACAATATTGCTGTTCATCACTCCCTGTGTTTTACACTGTGAGTCTAAGGTCATCCCTTGGCAAATTCCGGTGCGTACTACCCATTGAGAGAAAAAAGTAGGAAGTAGATAGACAGATAGATAGATAGATAGATAGATAGATAAATAGATATAAAACATACTTATGTAAAAACACAAGAGAAACGTAATCCATTTTTCATTCCACCTGTTTCTTGCAAAGCTGAACTTTATACTTGTTTAAATACAACAAAACAACCTTAATGAACTTCTCATTGTAGTCCTAATCCTACAGTCCTTACAGACTTTGACCTACTGTTAGTTTCAATCAGCTAAAGTATTGCAAATAAGAAGATGATGGGCATCCTGTCCTCTTCAGAGTACTGGCTCTCACTTGAGCTGTAGGTCTACTTTCTTGCATGTTATTTTTTTGTTGTATATTGTAGTTCAATCATTTTGGTATAACAGCATGGACTGAAATGAAAAAAATCTAGCTTAAGTGGACACAAATCTGAGACGATCTCCTATAAACAACATTTCATCCACTGGAGAACCTTGTTCCAATGTTTTGTTTCCTGCATAAACAGAGGGTTTTTTTGGATTAACTGCTGTAGGCCAAGCAGGTTAACTCCAACAGATAATCTGTGATGCATATCTTATCTATAAAAATAATCACCTGTATGGGATCTTAGTAATAGCTGTCATCCAAAAATCTCCCCACAAAAATATTACTGATCTAGTGAGACATGGAGAAGTGGACAAAAACGGGAAGAAGCAACTTCTCATGCATGAAATTAAATTTTTCTGCAAGAAATAAATAATGTGTCCTGTGTGCAATATCTCAATTTAATTATCTAGTCATAATCAAACCAAACAGGAACAAATGCTGTAGCTTTATATTCTTTAGAGAGAATCAGTTTTGTAAAGATATTTTACTTACACCGGGTTAGCTTTTAACAGTGAAATACTGGGGAGTTTACAATTTAATTAAAGAAGAAATCTTGAAAGGAAGTGGGAAATATATAATACCTTGTAAAGCAGACAATGGTTTCCAAAATATCCATGACACTTTGCAATGCCTTAGCAATGCCTTATAGGTCATGTTGCCTTTACACCTTTCTTAAAAGGAAAGTATTGGGTTTTTAGTGAGAATAATACATTTTGCTTCTGTAGCATATATCTTCCAACATAATCAACACATTTTATCCCAGATGCAAACAAAAGACACTCCCTAAGGTGTCAACGCTATTTTCTAAGGAAGTGACAATTGAGAGGATGTGGGAGTTTTTTTTAATTTTTCTGAGAGGCCTGTGAATTCTGAAACTTACGTAGTTTGAGAGACCAGATGCTGAGCATTTTGTGTTGGGCATTTGATATTAAAACATTAAAGGCAGTGGAAATCTTTCATTTAATACAGTGATGCACTTATTTTGGAACATTTTGGGTGTCATCTATACTTTCCACATTTGTCATATGCATAAATTTTTGAAGGTTGTTGTAAAAATACCAGAAGCTTTAGATTATAGATGCTGAAAGAGTCCATACTCTTTATTTTGTAAGGTATTTCTCTTCATGTTTTGATCAAGATCTGGAAAGATGAGAATTTAAATATATTCTTATTCTTTTAAAATGATTGAAAAATTTGTATAGAGTTGAGAAAAATTCTGCCAAATCCATAAAATTACCCAACCAAAACGGACATTGCATGTGAAAAAAGACCATTTCACTGTTTTGAAAGCCAGCATGGCTCACAAAGCCCTCCATGAATTTAATTCTGTATTAAGCTCAACTTTTTTTATTTGTCTGAATCCTCTGATTGAGTACCTCTACATTTTTCTGTAGCACTTGTTACTTCACATTAACTTAAAATTACAGGGTATTTATTATTGTGCACTCACAAAATCAAGTTCAATTTAAAAAAATTTCAACATCTCATTGCTTGTGGAGTTAGTTATCTTATAAATATTGTAAAAGGAGTTCTCCAAGACCACTACATTAAAGCTGTGAAGGAAGAATACATATGGGAAAGAAAAGAAAGTCTTGCCAGAACAAAGTCAGATAAGAAGAATAGGTATTTCAGGAGTAAGGAAGACCCACAACATTGCACATGAAGAGATGGTTCCTTTGTGACATATAAAGTATACTAAATAATGATCTCTAGGAATGACTGCAAACTTGATAGTCTTATGTATCACAGGACCAGGAGATCTGTAGTAACCTCAAAGCCTCCTTTAGAATACTACATAGGAAAGAAATCAGAAAGTTTATTCGTTCTGGGAGCACACTCTCTGGATAACATGCAGTGGAAGCTGATCTGTAAAAAGCTCTATGATGAGCTATAAGTGTGTCAATATTGAGAAGATGTGGGAATTGGAATAAGAAGGACAGTATTCATTAGGGTGAGACTGGGTGGAGATGTATAGAATATAATATGTGACAATCAGTATTTCAGTATCTCACACAGCAAAATACCAATCTCTTTAAAGGACTGTAGGAACTGAATGAATGCTGGCATTTACCTAAATTCTCTTATTATGAGAGTATCTATGTTTCCATTGCCTAGGATAAAAATGTCTAGGGGATATAAACTTTGGCTCTGAGATATAAAACAGCTGATAATGATCTAGGATTATCAAGATTTTTACCATGGGTATTTTATTGCTAAACTGCCAGCCATAGGCATTTTCTAACCCACAGTGCAGTATTTGGTTCTAAGCACTGTCAGAAATACATTTGATTCTGGTGCATTCCCTGTGCTGTGTTCTTATATTCTCATTTAGATTTATTTTTCCACAGGATGGTACCAAGTTATAAGTTACTGCCCAGTCGCATACTAGCCCTACTAAATTTTTATTGCTCTTTTTACCTGCCTTCTGCCAATAAATGTTACTCAGAGGTCTAGCAATAGTAACCATAATCTTCATATTTCTAAAACAATGATGACTCCTTCATGGTTATATGAGAAATGCAGTTTGTACCCGCTTCCAGTATTTAACAGTTTTTACTGATACCATGTAAACTTTGTCATTTGTTTACTTCTATATAAAGAATCATTCCATTAATGCAGGGCCTTCAAAATGGAAGCAGTTTGACAGTGAAGTTGTTGGTTCTGAAAGAATAAGTGACAATTGACTTCAATTTCTTTACAGTAACCAATAAAACACAGGTGTTTAATATATATAAGAAACTCATCCAGTGAGGAGGTGGTAATAGCAAAGCTTTCCTCCTAATAAATCTACTTTTGGGATGCTAGTTTGTTTCTGTGTTTTATTCTAATGACTGCATAATAAAGTACTTGAACAGTCCTAAAGAACACCAGCAAGCAACAGCATCTGGAGCCCTTCCATTTATTTACATAAGAATCCCACTCTTTTGGTTTCTCTTGATCGAAATAAATATCTATTACCACTTAGGATGAACTGGTCAGGTAGATATGAAACAATATATTCTCCCAAAAGTGCACTTGTGAAAAAGAAACTCAAAGCCATGATAGAGAAAACATTTTCTGACTTTCACCATAAAAATACTCAGGGTTGGTTAGAGCCTGAAAGTAGGTTTGCCTAGAGTTTGTCTTTATAAGATTCCCAGAGCGAAAGAAAAAAAAAGCTTTCAAGGTCCAGAAAGTGAGGTTGCACTAGACAATAAACTAAGATCACTAACTTTTTTAAACAGAGAAATCTCTGTGTCTTGTTTCAGTTGCCTAGAGGCAGCTAAGCAACTTGAGCATACCCAAGGTTTCTTGGCTAATTTTAGATGTTCTGGGGCATTCTACCAGGGCCCCCACCTGTTGTTTTAGGAGGCTGGGTATGCTGGAGGTCTTCTGAATTTTTAAATATGGACTCTAAACCAGAACCAAACACTGATGCCAGCTGAATTGTGCCTAAACTGGTTACAAAAGGCACAATAAAAATGAAGTAGCATTTTTTCCCCACATTCTTTTCAAACAAGTCTTTGCTCCAGTACAAGTGTCTGCCATCTCAGTGATTTTCCTACGTGTAATAAATTCTTCAGTGCCCTGACAAGCTCCCAGGAAGGCTCTTTGCAACAGCTTGAGTCCTGTATGCCTGACCTCTGCTGGGGTTGCCCAAGGCCTTAGGGACAGAAACTCAACAGTTTCTCAACCTCTGCATGAGCTCTGAATTCCTAGATCTTCTTAGAATGAGTCCACATGCTCTTTACCTGTACTTCTGCAAGCGTCTTTGACTGAAGAAACTGAGTTACATGGGAAGAAACAACCCTCCATTCGTTTCACCTGATCTACTCTTCTTCAATTAATATAATATTCAAATTTCAAAGGAACATATCACCTATGCTTCCTCTCACTTTTTCCCTTCTCCACTTCGTAGAACATACAGCTTCCAGAAAAAGGGAAGAGTTATAGAGTGAGAGGTACTGAGATGCTGCAGTGGTGAAGCGAAAATCGAGGAATGCTGTAGCTGGATTGCAGTATTGTTGATATATTAGTAAGTCAATGGTGTCTGTATCCAGCAGCAGAGGAGGAGGCGTCCATACTGATCAACATCAGACAGCTTTAGAAAAAGAGGTTATGAATCTGGAAGTGATGCAATTCCTGAACTAAGAGCAAGGACTTGCATTTGAGTAATTCATTTTGAAAGGAAGATTTTGCCTGACAAAGCAGTCCCAATTATTTCATGTGATACAAAGTGAGAGCTAATTAGATGCCCAAATTATTTATACAAATTAAGCAAAAGCCAAAACTCTAAAAGGGGTAATTAAATTTATTTGAAATTAGTATTTCATTGAAGAGGCCTGGAGAGTTGCCAACGGCAGGATGCCTCCCTCAGAAAGCCTGTTCTGCACTATTCTGTGAATGTGATGGATGCTTAAATGGTTCAGAAGAGCAAAAAATCCTAGAGCAAAAAATATGAAAACACGAAGGACTCACTGTTTGAATTGTATTTTCTATATTTGTTCAACTAGCAACAAATGTTATTAAGGGATTATGGAGGAAAAAAAAATGTAACTGAAGAAACAAGATGAAAAAATTCACCTCTTTCTCAACAGAGGTTTATTTTTAATGTTAAAGACACCATTTTAATGCTACAGCTATATTGAGGCCTAGACAGGGTGGATTAAAGGATGTGCCTATTACACTTCTCTTCAGGGATGTATCTAATAGCCACTATGGCTCAAGATAGAACCACTTATCTTTTTTTCTTAGTTGATGTAGACAACTTAACTTGTTCTAACATGTTTGTAGCAAACTAGAGAATTTTTTTTTTATCTTTAGTCCATCAGAAGTAAAGCCAAAACTTTATCCTTTTTTCCCTCTCAAAGATCACTCTTCTTCTACTTTCCTCACAGCAAAGTATTTGCAGTGACAATTCTGATCAGCTCTCATGCTCGTGCAGAAGCATCCAGTGTGAGTTATGTGCATGTTCATACCAAGACAAACACCAGCCAGCTTTGTGACTCTCAAGTCTTATCACTGCAGCGACATGAAGCAATTCTGGAATTTTCTAGGGAAATGTGAACTTAACTCGTTTATGACTTCACAAAATGCTACCATGTTAAATCAGAAACTGTCTGTGCTTTTTGAATCCAAAGAAGATTTGGAGAGTCAAGATAACATCCAAAATTTTTAAATTGTCACAATAGTAAATTTGTAAGGAGAATACATCTAGTACTGTTATAAGAAAGTGCGAAAACTTTTTTTCACCATTTTGTATGGAAAGAAGAAAGCAAAGGAACCTTTTCATTCAGACTTGAGATTTCATAGGAGAAAAAGCAGTACTTTTCAAAAATCAGAAACTATTTTTTGCAGTTTAACAGAAGTTAGAATATCGTCATCTTTTGAATAAAATCGAAGCACAATTGCCCCCAAGTATTGGTTTTTTACCCAAAACAGTGCCTAAATGTTGGGACATATTCAAAATCAGAAATTTTTGTATTGAAAGGTACTTATTGTGGTTTAGGAATGGTACTCAACAATTTGAAGCTCCTTCTGAGACTCTTCAAACCACACTTCCACTTGCTCACTGCTCTTCCTCTTCCCCTTCTTCTTGCAGTGGGATGGGGAAGAGAATTGAAGGCACAAAAGGTAAAGATCATGGGTTAAGATAGGAACAATTTGCCAGAAATGACAATGAGATAAGAAAATAAATAGCAACAATAATAGTACTAAGGATAGAGTGTACAAGAAAAGAAACACCACAGAAATCCCCAACAATAGTCAATACCCAACTGCCCCCTCTTCCACACTATACCCATGACTCACTCCGGCTCGGAATCGGCATTACCCAACTGCTCCCTATGGTTCCTGTTGCCACCTGAGCTCTCCATCAGCTAGGAACCCCTTCTCCACAAAGAGATTTCCTTCCCCACACCACCAGCAGTGACATAAGGTATACTCTTTCCTCAACTAGTATCATGGTTAACTCCTAGAAATCCCACTGCATGGCTTTCTCAAATCCTTTGCTCAAACTCAGAGCAAAGAAGTCAATTCTTTCTCCAGGGTATCTGTTCTTCACCATTTCCTTTCTATTTCATTATTGACTATTGTACCTCTATATTGTGGATCTCTGATAAATCTGTAAAACCTTTCATGGAATCTTGGACTATGCAATCTGAAGAGATTATTTTTGGATTATTTTTGGATGAAGAGTAAAATTTACTTAACTTCTGGATATCAACCCAAATCCACTGAAAAGTATTCCACATTTATTTAAGGATGCCTTTTTTTCCCCCTGCAAGGTCAAAAGAAGGAACTAGGAATAGGATAAGACTATCTTTGTAAATAGCTTCCTTTTACCTTTGTAAGCATTTTACTCAACATTGAAAATGTATATATGAATATGTACCGGCACATCTTTGTCTGTGTGAGCAATATTTCTAGGCCACGGGTTCTTTCTTTTTGTACATTTTATTATTCTGCTCTTTGAAGCAATAAAATTAGTTATGGTACTTTTATTGATGTTGATTACAGGGATGTCTGATTTCATTTAGCATTCATATTGCACAGTAAGTGTCTTTTATAACCACCTTACTTTCACAGATGATTTGTCCCACTGTAAAATCATTAAGGACATTCATTAGAATTTGTCACTCTGTTCCAGAAAACTAATACTTTTCAAAATAAAGGTTCAATTGTTTGTGTTTAATTTCAGTCATGTTTTCTTTTAGGCTTTAAGCCATTTTTTATTTAACATACTGCTAAGTGACTCTGGCGTTGCTTAGCACTGTAAGAAGTCTTTCATTACTATTCCTGGCTGCTGATCAGAATCAGATTTAGAACTACCTTGTTCTTAGTATCTTCAATGCCAGAACCTCTTCCTCTTAATTTTTAAATAATTCACTGAAGACTGTTTCCTAGGTGTAGGACAACCCTTAAGCAAGTCTATTCTTTCTTTACTGAGAAGGTGCATTAGAGTACTCAGGTCCTTCAGTTCTCATTGACCCTGTTTTGGACCTAATAGGATATAGTGGTAGAAAAACTGTATAAAGTTGAAAACTCAGAGGATAGTGGTCAATGGATTAACCTGGCAATCAGCAAAAAATAAGTTTTCTTGGGGGTTGATGCAAGGCCCTATCCATGTTCTTGATGATGGAGCATAATGGAACCACAAATAGCTCACAGATGACATCAAACTGGGGAAGGAAGTGATATGATAGAAAGATGGATGCCATTCACTGCGGCTTCAATAAACGGGAGGAATGAACTGAAAACATTTATGAAGGTCAAGCAAGACAAATGCAAGGTCCCGCAGCTGAACTGAAATAACTCCATAGTACTGCAAAAGTTAGGAACTGGCTGGATAGAAAGCAGGTCTTCAGAAGGGTGCTGGAAAATTAAAGAGGACAACATATCAAACACAAGTCAGCAGTGCACCTTTGTAGGATTCTGTGGTATTATTGACTATATTTCCATTAAATCTTATGAGACACCAGCCACCCTTGTTAGATTGGACACTTAGGTGCCTACAGATTGAAGCATCTACATTTGAGCTGATCACTTGGTGTCCCCCACTTTTTTATGACCTTGAAGAGAGCACTCCTGGGGAGCAATTCATCTTACCTAAAGCAGATTTTAAAAATCTAGATCTCAGTTCTGCCTGTTTCATCTACTACTTCAAAATACATCTCAGAGCTGCTTATTTATATCTATTCTTTAATGAAAGAGCTAATAGGATTAAATGATGTAGACATTAACATTAAAGTAAGATGAAATATGCCTAGGGCTTTTTATTAAGTTGCAAACCATGGAAGTATCACTCACTGTAAGTGTTAAGTATAAGTAAGCTAAAGAAAACCTGTTTTCTCCATGCTGCATCAGACACTTTCCAAAGGATGTTTCTGCTGTTAGGAATAACCTGAAGCAATTATACAAATTTTACTCTACTGGCAGCCAGAATTAAAATGTAAGTCTTCCTGGAACTGGCTGAAGGGCACAGCTACAAGCCAACAGATGAGCATATGGCAACTTCTAACCCTAACCCATTCCCTCACTAGAGTACAGTAGTAGCTGTACTCTGTACTACTGTACCAGGGTACAGGAACTAGCTGTATTTACTATGGAAAAAGGACCCGAAAATGTCCGTGAACAAAGCAGCACTAGAAACCCTAGAGACAATAAATGTAAAAAATGGAAGAAGGGTTACTAAAAAGCACATCTGTCAGGCAAATAAATTTTAACTATCCAAGGGAAAAAATCTTGGTCCAGAAAACTGTGCATTCAAAGCAGACTATAGGCTTGAGTAACGTTTGAATAGGGGACAAAACAAGCAATATTTCCAGTAAAAACATCTCGCATAAGTCACTCAAGGCAACAATGGGGACGTGTTTTATGATTACTCTTTAGCAGACAATTAAGCAATATCTTGCTCTTAAAAAAATTGTGTAAAATCTAATGTCAGAACACACCAGAGGAGGTGGCTTTTGAGAAAAATCATATTCTGAGAAAGTAAACTCAAGAGAGAGAATATTTTTAACACGACATATCTTTTTATCCTCATACCAACACACTAAAGTACCTTCAGGCCCTAGAAACCTGTTCCTGCTAGTACACAACAGGAGTTTGCCTGGCTCACACTGACTCACTGTACTGCTGACAAAACATCCATATGCTAGTTTGTACACAGAATGCTGTGTTAGATTTGGCAGGGAAGTTGTTGCTGGTTGTCACTGCAGTGGTGAGTTCTGCCCTGACAGTGTTTCTCAATGTTTATGCCACCCTATTGTGTCCTAAATGTGCAATGTTATTCTTTTCTTCCTCCATTTCCAGTCCACTAGTAAGTGGAAGCAGCCTTTGATTTTGTGTCAGATATTATTTTTCATCAGTGTTTGCATTTGATCAAACAAAAGAAAGAATGAATGTACTCATCTGCAGTGTGCTGGAAGGCTAAAGCACTAATTAATCATGGGGCAAGTATAGCAGGATTTATCAATAGCTAACTGGAGTGTTCAGCTAACTAGGGTGCCTAGGCTGAATAGCTAAAAGCCACCCAGCTGCTGGATACACCCAAGTCCAGAAAGACTGCAACGCAGCTTTTCTTTCTTCACAGCATAGACTGAAAGGTAATAAATTGGTTACTGTTCTCAGCAAGGGCTGGTCCATATTAGTGACCAACAGGACATGCTACTGCTACCTACTGCTTCGCCTTGGAGGATGTCTTGTTGACATCTACAGAAAAGGTGAACCTGAAAAAATCTTCCTATGATTGTGCTGGTGAAAACAGTAAACCTAGAGTTCCTGACACACAAGACCCTTTTTTAAGGGAGCCAAGCTTAGTTAAGGCACTTATGAAAGAGCCACACTGAATTACTACACACAGTTTTCCAAGTGTGAAAATCGCCCAGATATATACACAAATATTTTTAGAAGTAAAATAACTCCTACAATCTATATGTGTTCATATAATGTCTGAAAATGGACTAATTGCTCTAGGGTATAAAGTGGACATATATGCATATTTTAGGGTTATTGTCTTGGAGTATTACATATGTACATATGTTTTTCTCATTCACCATGCAGATCCACCATTACTGTCATCATCTCTTTTGCCTGAATTATACTGACTCCCCTCCATCCAAAGCTTCACTTTCAAAATATGTCAAACGAACTTCATTTATTTTCTGTTCTTTTTCATTAGAGTTACTACAAACTATTTTTACCCTTAAAATTTGAATCAAAGTAAGACCTTTGTTCATTGCTGATTCATGAAAACTTGCAGCAGGGATGAGATTATTTTAGTCAATTGGATTCTGACAAATGGAGCATTTCAGTTTTTCATTATTCACACATTCATCCAGAAAATCTTTTGTACCCCACCTTTCCACAACTGTTTTACAATAATAGTGGAGTGAGTTCAGAAAAGTTCCCTTAACTAAACTGGTCTGTAATAATTAATAGGATAAAACAGATGGAACCAGGATATTTATGCAAGGATTGCTCAAGCTTATCAATTGACCAAAGGTATAAATTCCTTCATTTTTAATCCCTACAATATAATGGGGAAATGTAGTCCTGCACAGGAATCCTATAGATCAACTTTTTATAGGTTTGTAATTTGCAATGTAATTCTATAAGGCTATTTCGTCAATAAGAGAAAAAAATCTGTCACTATCAAAATCTCCCACCTTCTATTTTTACTCAGTTTTTTGGTTTTTTTTTAAACTTAGGACATTCTCCGTATGAGCAAATTATACATACTTCTAGAGTGGCAATGTCAACTGATATTAGGAGCAGCCACCTCCTCAAGTCCCAGGGTCTCTGGCTGAGGGATGTGGCTGCCACTTTCCCCTTTGTGATTTCAACCAGCAGCAATGCTGAGCACACACCCCAGAGACACAGTCACAGACACCTGTGCACTGTCACAGACACATCTGCACAGACACTTGTAGGACACAGACACATCCCATCACACAGGGGCCCACAGATAAAGTGTGGCCACAGATAAGGTGTTGCCCCAGCAGCCCCCGTATTCAGGACTCACACCAGACACAGGCACAGGCAGACATGTCCCCTCCTCTTCTGGCAGAGGCAGAAGGTCACTAGTGCAGGACACACCCCTCACTGCCCAGACCCAAAGTACACACACATTCATGAGTTCTCCAAGCACTGGCATGCTCCCTGTGCCTGCCCAGCACCGCTGTGTGTCTTTTAGCACCCCTGACCTGCCTCATGGGTCCCTGAATCGCTGCTGGGTGCTCGCTGCACACACACAGCACTCACACATTTATCCTACAGGCACCCCACACTCACAGGTCCCTCCGAATACCAGCATAGACCCTCCTCCCTGACACCTCTGCCTGGACAACAGGCATCCTACTCACTTGGCTGGTCAAACTGGGGTGACCCTTTTACATATGACTGGCCCATTTTATACCCTTTTCTGTTTACCTCTTCATTGTTTCTCCCTCATCTGCTTCCCCTGCACATTTCCCCACCACCTGTTATAGTCCCACTGACCGCCTCCAATTCCCAGGAACCTCAGGGTGGCATTGTTGTCAATTGCAAAACCCCAGTTTGTCTGCAGCTTCTCTACAGCCCATCTGTTACTGTGACTGACCAAGTTTGGGTTTTATCTTTGTCTGCATTATTCTCACCTGTCAGGTTTGTGTATTTTGTTTCTGCTTTCCGCCTTTTCCTTATTTTCCCATGTGACAAGGTCTCTGATCAGATAACTGTGCTGGAAGAAGCATTCCCACACTCCCAGAAATCCTCATCAATTAGTGTGACAGACCAGGTCTGACTTCCTCCCTTTTCATTTGCCAGTCAGGTTTGTATCTCTGTATGTCCTTGTTCGCCTTCCTCCTTTTCTTGTTATCTCCTTTTTCATTGAAAAGGTGCTTGGCCAGACACCTAAAAGGAGCTGATGTTTCCTCTTTCCTCATACCCCCATAGAGGCAATAGCTGAACAAATATACCTTTAGCCTTGTAACAGTAGGGCTGCTGCTGTGATCACATAAGCCAGAGACATGGTGAAGGCAGGTGACTTGTACCTATTGTTAAAATAATTGATATGCTTGAAAAAATCAGAAAATCTCCAAAGCAACTCTTCTTACTGAATGAAAATTGACCATGTCCCAGCAACAAATATATACATCCCAATGTATTTTCACAGTGCCAACAAGGAATTTTGCCTTTCAAAAATAATATTCAAAATCCATTAATTCCTGTGTTAGTTTTAAGCATCCACACTGTAGAATACACGGACTGTCTCCAAGAAAACAACATAGGGGAAAACAAGCACCCGTATTAAACAGAAGAACTTTTATGAGCAAACATGAAAAGAATACGTGTATCTGAAGTGTCCTTGTCTCAATTTTTGTATCAGTGATATGTGTATAGATATATATTATATGTGTGTGTGTGTATATATATATATATATATATAATGAGCCAGCCAGCTGCCCAGAGTACCCCCACAGTTAATGTGCAGTAATAGGTTTCTCCAGAATATAACCAGGTATTTCGCTTCACCCTAAAGTGGTCATAGGAAATAGGTCAAGTTGAGCAGTTTGCAATGCTTGCAATTCTCCAGTGGCTCTAATACTGTTTCTAACTGATTGATTCAAATGTAGACCTTTACAACTGTAGGTACCTTAAAATGTTTTCAAAACAAAAGGGAGAATATCTTTTTAAAAATATATATGCTCTGAACTTTGATTTCTGAGCTCTGATTTTTTAAGAATCTTTGAAAGACAAACATAAGAACTGGAAGTAAAGTATTTAGAAACTAAACCCAGAAACTTATCAAATAAACTGGATTCCATAAGTGGAGGCAACTGAGCAGTATTTAAGATACACTTGGAAATCAATTTCCGTGTCTGTGTAAACATAATTCTGGGCCAAGGTTTTAAAAGTGTGAGGATTTTGTTTTTCAAGAGATGATTCCCAAGTCAAAGGTCCTCTCAAAGATAAAGAAACCAGAAAGTCTATGAAAGTCCTTCCTAAAATAAATTCTAGAAGCTCTATATTAGTTTATGGCATATAGTAGAGACACAATATTACTAATTTGTTGATCCAAACTTGGAAAGAATAGACTCCTTATTTGTTTATTTGTTTTTATTTCAAACCTTTTAGCAATATACATGATATGTCCAGTACAGAATATATAATAAGGTCTTTCATACTCTTAATCTGAAAAAAACCCCAAAAAAGCACAAAACATACAAACCCAGTTTTCTATATTAGTATGTCTTTGTATTACCTAAATTTGGTGCTGTATCTGCTGTACTGGATATAATTGCTACATGGATCAAATAAAAAGTTTTTCTTGGAGATTTTAATGCCATGCTTCTATTCATCTTTACTAGAATTTTAGCATCTACAGATTTGAAAAAATACTGTATATCCTGTTCTGTATTGCAAATTATATTTATAGCAATTAGATATATATATTTAGAGAGAGAGAAGCTTCTTCAGATCATGTCCTAAATTAATGTTGAGTACCTATGAGCATGGAAATATGTTTATTGACGTTATTTTGGTGTATAACAGAAACATAAAGGGAATAGAGGAAAGTACATCAGTTGTCAAAATCTTTCTGAAGAAAAGTCAAATACACAGCACATCTCAGTAGATGAGTGCACAAAGGGAGGAATGTCTCTTTGGAGGAACTGGGCCCAGGGTGTTGTCATTAGTGCCATGGAATCTGGTCGGAAGGAAACCACTAGCACCATACTCTGGGGGTCAGTACTGGGTCCAGTCCCGTTCATCAGAGTCATAGGGTAAAGTGGACCCTCAGCAAGTTTTCCAGTGACACAAAATTAGTAGGAGTGGTTTAATATGCCAGGGGATCATACTGTCATCCAGAGGGACCTTGGCAGCCTGAAGAAACAGGCTGACAGGAACCTTGTGGAGTTGCGTAAGTGGAAGTGCAAAGTCCTGCACCTGTGGAGGAGCAACCTCACTCACCAGTACATGGTTGGACCACCCAGCTGGAAAGGAGCTTGTCAGAAAAGGCCTTGGCTGTCCTGATGGATACAAATTGTACATGAGTCAGTGATGTGCCCTTGACACAAAGAAGGCCAGTTACATCCTTGGCTGCATTAGGAGGAGTGCTGCCAGCAGGTGGAGAGGGGTGATGCTTTCCCTATCTAATTATGCTTTGGGAAACCAACAAGTTCTGACATCATCAGAAGCATACATGTGCATCTAGACTTACCTATCCATATGTTAAGAAGAACATCTTTTTAGAATCCTTCTATAGTGAGATACTGTAGTTTGTTCTGTAAAAAGCAAAACCTGATCAACTGTTTACCCATTCTATGAAATCCAGGGTGTCAACTTTAAGACCTGATGTTATTCCCTGGAAGATTATTCTGTTATAAGATTAGTCCCACTGATGGAGTGAATGCAACCAAACCTGACTCCAAATAGCTTATCCCAAAAGTACGTGTTTAATATATGTGTGCAATATGATACAAAATATGTCAGTACCATTAACAGGATATGCAAAAGTGAAATGTCTTAAAGTGATTAAAATGCAACTGTAAAACATCCTGGATGAGGTAAAGTACAGTAATTTAATACAATCCCAGTTCCAGAGAGAAAAGATATGGAACACACTACAAAAAAGACGGCTTACTAGCGTAATGAAAATATGAATAACAAGGTAAAAGTAATTAAGTAGGAGCTCAGTAGGACAATTCCCATGCTTGAGAGATCACTAGTAGAGTCTAACAACTTCTACATTTTCTTATTGGTGCACCTAAAATGGTTGTGAAATCACAATGCCTGAGGTATAATATTCATTAATACCTTTGGGATTAAAATGTTTTCTTCAGAGATCCTTGAAAACTGATGCGCTAAAGAAATGGGAAGACCTTTCATACACTGCTGAACACTGCTAAAGTCTTAGTAGTTTTAGCATAAGAGGTACAGCTTTGATCCAGCTATTGTGGCTCAATTCACAGTTTAAAACTATCAGGTGATAGCATATAAACCTTCTCAACCAAAATAGAAAAGGTGTTATTGTGTAAGATTCAACAAAAGTCTCAGTGAAACAGAGATATATCTTTATATACTTTGTTGAATCAGAGCTTAACTTGCCTATTTTTAGCACTGAATATTGGGCCTTTTTAATTAAAAATATCTAAGCTAAAATTCTTATTTTTCTTTCATAGTCTCTTCTATTGTGTTTCTTTCTAACATAAGATTTTAAGATACTATTTGTCCTTTTTGCCTCTTTATCTCCAGTTTTCCCATTTTCTTTATTTAGAATAAATTTATCTGTAACCCTTCATAGGCTTTAAAGGCAAAGGTGAACTGATGGTGGGTCTGAATTATGATGTAATTGAAGCATATTTTTAAATGTTACAGACTCACCTTAATTAATGTAGACTATAGCAACATACTCGTCTACACGCTGGATGGATTCCTTAAACCACTTTTCTTCAAGGAGGATCTAAAGCTCTACTCAGCTGTACCCACTTCACTGTCTGGTGCCATCTGAGATGCCATGAACTACCCAGGGCATGCACATGGAGATGGCAGTCACATATTGCATGAGACCTCTTGGAATTATGTACCACCCTGCAATGGCAGCTGGAGGCCAGGCTGGACACACTGACATGATCTTAGACATGTTTATGTGGGCAAATGAATTGAGCTACCTGGCTTGCAGACAGACATCTGTACCATAAATAGCTTAATTTTGTTGAGCTGAAGCTACCATTGTAAATTATATTCAATAGGGATGACTAGTCTCCAAAACTTTGTGAAGAGTGATTTGTAACCTGTGGAATACATCAGGCAAGTGCTTTCAAATGCGTGCCGAGTAGCAATCACTAGATTTTTTGTCAAGCTTTTTTGACATTTCTGTTTCATTCTAAAAATCCTCAGCTCATGTACAGAAGATCCCATCCCAGATGTCATATAATACGGTGTATCTTTATTGTTTTCTTCTTTTTATAGAATTTTACCTATTATCTTCTTTTTTCACTTTCCCTCACTCCTTACGTTCTATTCTCTTATCCCCCTTTCCTTCCTCCTTCCTTTTCAGTTCCCTTGTGTGTTTTCTCCATCTGCCTGTTTCCAGAAGAGAATTATATAGACTATTATATGCCTCAAGGAATAATAGAAAATTAGGATTTTGTTTGTTAATTTAGTTGCTGATGTTTTTGCTATTATTATTATTATTATTATTACTACTACTACTATCATCATTATGAAAAAAGGACTAAAAAAGCATGCAAAATAATGACAAGTGTGTTTTTTTTTTTCCTGCCACAAATTAAATAGTTTACAACAAGTCAACAAAATGGCATATCATCAGTCACATTGTTTAGTTTTGTGTAAATTGTGCTTAAAGATAAAACTCTTCAGTCCCTGGAACAGGATGCCGGTAAGTGTGCCCAGACAATTCAACAGAGCCAATATAAAAGCGAGAGACCACTGGCCAGCAGAAAGAGCCTTCCAGGTTTATGAAAGGAATAAAATGAAAGAAAACATCAAGTGACATGAGAGTACAGCGTAATTGAAAAATTCCATATAACCCTTTAGTCAACAGATGTCTGTGGCCATAACCTCAGTGTTTGAAAAAGAGTACAGTTCCATGGGAGCCTGGAGCTGTAGTGATTGAATCCAGTTCAGAACTCAGTCCAATTATCTCTGTATACAATGAGTCATTTGCACAGCTGATCTCTGGGAATTCCTGTCACACCATGTCTATGGACAACGTTTCATTGGAGTTCAATATGGAGCAGGTCTGAGCCCTAACTGAGGATCTTAACCAAATACAGAGAGAAATACAGTATAGATCATGATTTATTGCAGTCTGCTAAAATCACTATTAACAAACTTTGCTGATGCTGACAGGTCTGAGATGCAGGATTTCTTGAAGCTGTGGACTCCAAACAAACTAGCAAACTCAGACATGCAAAGGGTATCCTCAAAGCAAGCAGCGTAAAGAATCCAAAGATCTGTTAAAGTACAAAGATGATTCCACCTCAGAATTATTCCAGTCTGTCTGGATTAATACATAAGTTTAAATTATTTGTGACATATTAGTGCTGTACAATTCAAATTTTAGAGGACTTTAAAACATCACTTTCATAGAGCATCTGATCACAGTCAAATTCATTGCATCGTGGTCTACATTATGATGGTGTCATTATTCTTGCTGTCTACAGAATACTTTAAATTAAAACCTGCCCTAATAAAAAGCTCTTTAGCATACTCTACACATGGGTTGTTTGTTTTTTTTTTTTTCTATAGAAAATACAGGTTTCTTTAATTCATGTTTATAATACAAGGAGTGGAAGAATTTAAATTTTATTAATTTTTTTTTCCTTGAACTTAAATAATCAAATACACAAGACATATCTGGATTTTTTCTAAGACAAAAAAAGTGATAGGCAGATATATCTGCAAACCATCAACACATTTGGGCAACCATATTTCATTTATCTGACATTTTCCAAGTTTCATATATACAAAATAGATGCTTGGGATTTGCTTGGGATTTAATATTGAAAGTTTGCCGAGTTTATCATAAAATTTGGTGGAAATGTATCTAAAAGGAAGAGCTGTTGTTGCCCTAACCCTGGCAGTGCTCAAAGCCAGGTTGGATAGGAGCTTGAATAACCTGGTCTAGTGGAAGGTGTCCCTGTACATGGCAGTGGGGGTTGGGATTAAATGGTCTTTAAGGTCCATTCCAACCCCTTAACGTTTTTGATTCTATGACTCTATGACATAAGATATGGACAGTGTGACAATTTTTTTTTTTTTTTCACATGCAATAAGCACTAAATCAACCACCTCTAACAGAGGAATCTGTGATCTTTGTAGTACTTCCAGCTGATAAAAAAGTGTTTTTCCTGGAAAACACTAGAGTGGAGATTACTAATTTAACACAGCTATTTCTGTTTAGTATAACTGATGAAATTCTTAAAATAACCGTCATAGGTTCACCACTCTTGTTATCTAGTTGTGTCAGAAAGCTGGTGTGTTTAAGGCCACATTTGCCTGGAGACATGCTTGGGCCCCTGAAATACCAAATGTGCCACTTGCTCACTGCAGTGCAGTGTAATCCTCCAGCAGCTCTGGTTTTCTTCCAGAATAGCTTCTTAACAGATGGCATCTTGTCATTGTCAGTGGCTCTCCATCCCAGAGACCCATAAGGATCCATGCAGGGACTGACGCTTTTCTTTCTCTTCCTGCGACATCTAACAAAACCAGCCAATAACAACCTCTTGCCTTTCACAGACAATTCCACCTTCTGTCAGCTGGTTTCTTCCAAGTCACATCGTGCCCATTCTGCTGCAAGTGCACCAAAAGGACTTATGCTCTTTGACAGCTAAGCCATACACCAGCTAATCGCCGTCAGTGAAAGCAAAATACAGAAAAGCAAACTCCTTTAGTTTCTGGTGCTGCTGCTGGTCATCCCGCTCAGCAGTGTGAGCTGTTTTTTAGCATCCTGTCAGCCCTGTGAAGATCAGTTTAGAAATTAGAGTAGACACAGCTAGCAAATAGCTTTGAATCACTTTGAGTGTAATTAAGCATGAAGCATAGCTGAGGGCTTTATTTGATCCAGACTGGTCATTTTATTACTAATGTGCTCTACAGAAAGTTTCAGTATCCTTACTATGGTGGCTTCCTACAACACTGACGGAATACTCACGCATTTTATTTAAAAATAAATGAGAACAATTAACTTTGATTTGTTGTAACAGTTGCAAAGGGTATACATTCAGGTTTACGCTCATGCAATATTTGCATGTAACTGTACCAAAACCTTCCACAGAACACAGTAGAACTTGCTGTTGTATCTCATCCCTGGGGTGGAACAGGCACATTAATGCTGCAGTAAATATGATGAATCACAGTTCAGTCATCCTAAAAGAGTCTAGAGGATGGATCTAAAGACTCCAGAGATCATTCTTCTGTTCAGAGGAACTAAAGCAGCCATGCATGAGACCTTCCTCAAGGCAGTGATAAAATATGATTTCTCTCCTAAACTCCTGGATCTTGCTCAACCAATTCAGAGAGACATACCTATGAGTTTAATACTGCATGTATGGCATGCTCATTAATATATCCTGTATTACTAAATATGTCAATTATTTTTTGTTATTAAAAAAAGAAATAATAATTTTTACTTAAGTTCATCATGTCAGGGTTCAGTACCTTCCTTCTATAATATTATTTGTCATAGAAAAAAATGATGATTTGAAATTTATTGGCCTGATATTTATAGAAAGTCCCTTATCTACTTGAGTTTTGAAATTTTGTAAGTTACCTTTGCAATAAAATGAAGGAATTCATACCATGTAAGAGTTTAAATTAGACTCAGAGAAGATTTCTTATTATTATTTCTAATGCACCAAACCTCAGATCATGACATAATGATATTATCTTGTCTCACCTTATAAAAATGCTTTCTCAGGTAAATGAGTAATGTAATTTCTGATACTGTTTCTGCTCAGTTAAGCTGGGTCAAAAACAACACTATGCAGGTCACTGTATCAAAGCCAGTGCAAGCATTGTGTAGTAAAACAAGTCATCTTGAAAACTTGCCAGATGGCACTAATGGTTATTCATGAATTGCTATAGTAATTCAGTCTCTTAAAACAAAAGTACTTCCTAGTGAGGAAAAAAAAAAAAAAAATGCTGGCACAACGACAATTGATTTGTTGTGTTTTACTAAGTGAAAGATTTAGGTCACTTAAGCTTTCCCATCGGAGAGTAAGTTACGTGTCCATGTTGTCATAGATCTGGAGCAAGAAAGACTTTTCAAAGGGTGATTACAAGAGGAGAGCTTAGTTATCCTCTGCAGACTTCTTTTTTCAAATGATTGCTTATTCATTTGCCCACACATAAGGACACAGTACCATTGGATATACCCAAATACAGCTCATGAGACCCAGAATGTCCAGAAGACTCCTGATCTTCTCAAGAGGCAGCTGATAGCCCAGCAGGGTAACTTAAGAAAACTCGGTTGACTTTAGATGCCAACGTTCAGCAATTAAGTCAAGATTCAGACTATCCTTGACTATAAGAAGCAACATCTGCTTATTTATAGCGCTTAATAACATGGTTTAGTGGTGGTGGACTTGGCATTCATTCATTGTTAGGTTAGTGGCTGGACTCGATCTTAGAAGCAAACTAAATGATTCTATGGTTCCATGAAGGCACTTTAGGCACCAAATTATGTGTGTTATATAGCTCTGTGCACTGTGAATACATACCTTTACCTTTAGACATCTGAATCTGTAGCCCATTAGGTGAAATTAACCTAAAAGTCCTAAATTATGCATCAAACTGAATCACATGCAAAATATTGTTGTGGTTTAACTCCAGCCAGCAAATAAGTACCGTGCAGGAGCCCCACAACAGGAGAATAGATAAAAAAGTAAAACTCATGGATTGAGATGAGAACAGTTTAATGATTAAAAAAGTAGTTTAATTACAATAATAGGAGAGAGAAAAGGAATAAAATCCAAATGATGCAGATTAGTGATGCAGAATACATTTGCTCACCACTCCTTCATCAATGCACAGCCTGTCCATGAGCAGAGATCGATCCCTCACAACCAGCTCCCACCAGTTTATACACTGAACGTGACAGTCTATGGCAGGAATATCTAATATCCTTTTGGCCAGTTTGGGTCACCTGTCCAAGGTGTGCTCCCTAGCAGCATCTTGTGCACCTGCTTGCTGGCAGAGCATGGGAACCTGAAAAGTTCTTGACTTGGAGTAAGCACCACGCAACAACAACTAAAACATCAGTGGGTTTGCAACTTTAGTCTTCAAACACTTTGACAGCCACTAAGAAGAAGATGAAACCAGTACAAATATTAACCAAGACATTATATATTCTATTAAAACAAGGCCAAAAAAATTTGGAAGGAATTAAGAATTAACGCTGTGTAACTGTCCAGGTTAGAACAGGGTGAATTTTTGCAATAGAAGGAGGGGCATGTCTAGAACCCTGGGGTTATTCTATACCCCCTGACATCATGCACAGGGGCAGGGGGAAGCGGTCCCTTCTGGTTGGGTAGTGTGGTGCAGATGTTGGGGTATTGCCAGCTTCCACATGGTGAGTAGTCAAATGTGAATCATTCACCTCTCTTGTACACCGTTTTATTAATATTGGTGCTGTTACTGTGTGTTTCTTGTTTCATTGCTCTTTCTAGTAAATTGTTCTTATTTCAACCCATGACTTTTACATTTTGTGCCTCCAGTTCTCCTCTGCAGCCTGCTACAGGGACAGGGAGAGGGAGAAGGGGGAGTGAGTGAGTGGAGCACAGTTTGGAGTGTTTCAGTAGGAATACTGCATTTGGAAATACCATTCCTAAACCACAACACTTGAACATACAAATGAAACTACACAAGCTTGATTGAGTTGGATTGAGAAGCACAGTTCCTGCTGGGGACTTAAGGCAGTATTTCATTCTTCATCCGGTCTTACAGCTCTTCACAATAGCCTCTACAAGGGTACCTTTTACAGTACAGACAAATATGGTTTAGAGCCAAATTCAGATATCCATGCACATTTTATGTATCAACATGTGAGCCATGTATATAAATTTGCAGCATAAGCAAAGGAAATATGATTTGAGTTGTGCACTAAAACACAGGGATCTTGAGCTGAGATGTGCTAAGGCATCTGAGAAATGCACAAAAGTGATGACTAAGATAAAAGATGTACAGAATCTCTGTATATAGGTATACGGCACCTGTAGAAATCTGGCATTGAGATTTCTGAGTTCTTGAAGCAGCAGCTGGAGATCTGAAGGGAGAGTCAATGGTGTTTCAAAGTGCAGTAAGTGTCTTTGTATTCAGATAACCAAATAATCTGGAGTCTGTTATGCCATTCTCACTACTCGCATTTTAATGAGTAGAAAACATCTGATCCATAAAATCCCATTTTGCACAAAAATATTTATCAATAAATATCAAACAAGTCTGTATCTGAAAAAGATCAAAAATCTAAACAGCAATCTATACCATTGCTTTCAATGACATTAACTCCGGATTCAAGCATTGTTCAATGCAATGAGAAGTTTTGTAAGGATAAATTAAATGAACCAAAATTTCATTTATATAAAATTACATGAAACTCAGGTCCGCCTACCTTTTTCTAATGTAGTTGTAATCATTTTATCTATTTTAATGTTTGCTTTTGATGACTTGGGACTGAAGAAAAATCTAAAAAAGATCATACTTTGATTAGTTTCAGCAACTGGGGGTTTTATTTTGCAGAGGCAAAAGTTAATCATGGATGATACAGGGCTGAATCCCACTGCAGTAAAGTCCATAGGATTAGTTGGTAGAATAAACAGTTCTGGTTTCGGCCACTTACTAATGTGCCTAAATGTATTTGCTGTGGGGAATGAGATTTTATAGGAAGGAATAAATATGCGTTGTAAGAGTTAGTGTTAAGTATTTCAGTAAGTCACCTGAACCTCTTGAGAAATTGTTGGCAGTTCACATGTATTCTCTAAGTTCTTTTGTGTACCAAAGTGACAGGGATGTAATTCTTCCCCACATGGATTTACTGTAAGCCACAGGCACACATTGCCTGATAATGAAAGTGAAACTTACAGAAGTACCCATGACTAGGCAACCAGTAATTTCCCATCATTATTCTAGCATGGAGCATCTTTATAATATAGGAAAAATCCATAACACCGCTGTTGGAAACTTAGAAGTGAGGGTTTTTGTTTTCTAATTTACCTTTTTATGTTAGTTTCACATTGCGCAGAAGTGGTTGCCTATTTCAATAAATAAAAAAATTGCCGTGTTGTCACCTTATATTTCTTAAGTAAAGATGAGTCCATGGCATGTTCTAATGTCTTAGGTCGCATTGTGTCGTGTGGTGTGACTGAGCAGACTCTAACCCACAGCAATGTGAAGCCTGTAACAAATGGCTTGTGTCCCTGATGCTCCCCATCAGCCCAGAGAGCAAAGATACAGAGAATTATATAAGAACAGTGGGTGGAAGCAATTAATGGGCTTTTTGCTGCTGGCATTTCTCAGACAGAAATACTGTCAAGCAAAGCCTGGCATGCAGAAATCATTATTTACTCAGATGTGATCATATAAAGTTTGACAGGTATCATTCAGTTGCTGACTTGTAATGCAAATAAGAAAAAAAACATTGTCAAAACAAGGTTGATTCTTGTTCTGTGATCATCGCCAAATCACTGTCAATATAAAATGGACACTCTCTGTGCAGCTGTGGTTATTTGAAAGACACTCCTATCAGACTTTTACATGATGCATTGGGGGTTTATTCCGCATGATAGAGTGGAGTTTTATTTCCCCATTTTGAAGAGGATCCTTAGGGAATGAGCTGAGCAACTGGGCAATGAGAGTGACTTTCTGACTCATGTTTTGTGAAGGAGAAACACACAAGGAAACAACTTTCTTGTTAGTTTTCTGAGGATCTAATAAGTGTGAATAAACATAAATATTAATCTAATTGGTCGCACTTTGGAAGCAATTTTTCCATGACAGGTGACAGCTATGATGTTCATAAACATCCCTATTTTTGAAGCATTATTACATGGAAGTGAAAAATAGTTCAAGCTGAATATATAAACAATGTCACAGTATAACACCTCCAAGTGACATATTGATTAGAGCTTAAATGAATAGGTTGAATTAAATTTGGGTTAGGCGGTGAGTGGTTTTTTTAGACAAGGCTAGAAGCATGAAAGCCCTCCGACTGAAATTTTAAAAAAACCTTTTGAATAAAATCAAATTCTAGTTCTTCCTCCTCTCTCCTCTTCCTTCCCTGCCACGCTACTGTACCAGTTGCTCTTGAAAGGTTTAAAGGAAAGGCAGATGGTACCTTTCAAAATGTTATTGAGTAATTTTACATTTGTGCATACTGTAGTGTCATTGTACTTGATATGGAGATGAAGAATATGTTAGCTCGAGGTTGTGCATCATTTTCTGTGATCTCAGCTGGAGGTAGGATTGTTCAGAACTGGCACAGCTTGAATATTGATTCAAATACAATTATAACATCCCGCTAACAGAACTGAAAAATTGCTAATCAGTTTTATTAATAATTATGTGTGTAATTCTAAGAGTCCTGACCCCTACTGAGCCATTTAGGAAACTCTGCAAAACAAAATGTGCTATAAGCACCTTTCCACATGAGCAGCTGTATGAAGAACTGATCCATCAAGTTGTGTCAAAGAGTGAATTTTTTTTAGAAGAATTTTGAAAAAAAAGTGAGGTATTATTTCCATTCATAACATAGACAGAACTCAGAGATGGAGGCTCTCACTGAATACTGCAGTAGTGGAATAATGGTTGCTACCAACACTGCCATGTAAAGGGAGTAGAAAAAGGAGAAAAGAGATGGGGGGAGGAAACAAACTGAAAATGTAAGCTCTAGAAAGGAAGTACTGTATTAATTCAGTCCCCATTTGAGGTGATTTTGAGGGGCCCTTTGTCCAGAAATATTCCAAGAAATCTCAATTGAAAAACACTTCCTTTAAATATGTTTGCTTGGGTACTCAAATGTTGAGGAATTCAAAATTGCTAGCCCCTTATAAAAGTCTTTGTCATGACTATGAAGGCATACTAAAATCCTTAGAAATTACTGACAGCCACTAAAAATCAAAAAGACCTTTTTACTCGCACTGGCTTTTAAATAGGTGGATCTGGCATTCTACAAAGAAATAATTATTTTCCTTTTGAGTGAGAGTATTTTTCTACATGAAGGCTCAGAGCAGCTCTTGTGCTTAAAACTAAGACATAATAAGAGGTATCTTAGAAAAATATACAGCTCTAGCACATAGTGAGCATATATGGCAGTATCTTCAAAAGGGAATGATTATTCAGAATCATTCGCAAGTCTCTTTCAGTATCGTTATTAAAAATTTTCGGTACATATTCTACAGGCCTGCTTTAGATAAGTCTCTTATTAGCCTGTACTTTCAGAAATCCTATTTATCTATGTTGTGTCCAACAGCAGAATTTGTCTCTCTTGTCAGGCCCTCATCCTGCTGGCCACCCTTCTTCTGACACAAGCCAGGCCATTGGCCTTCTTAACCTCCTGGGCTCACGCTGGCTCATGTTCAGCATCCATCAACAGATCCCACAGGTCCTTTTCCACAGGGCATCTTTCCAGCCACTCCTCCTCCAGCCTGTAGTGCTGCAGGGGGTTGTTGTGACCCAAGGACAGGACCCAGAACTTCATCTTGTTGTGACTCATACCATTGGCCTTGGCCCCCTTTTCCAGCCTGTCCAGATCCTTCTGCAGTGCCTTCTTACCATTCAGCAGATCAATGCTCCTGCCCAACTTAATGTCATTGGCAAACTGTCTGGAATGCACTCAATCCCCTTTTGAAAGAAGAAATCCATGCCTCAGGAGCAGAAAAAAAAGTCATCATACTGTCTGTTAAATTTATTTTTAAATTTCCTGTCAGGTACATTCATGCATCCTATCTTAAAAAGAGACTTATAAATTCACCTAGGTTACCTATAGATATTAAGACCTAGAATTCTTTAATACACTTTACAGAAGATCTAGGGAAATCATGAATTTTTCAGTTTTAAAAAAAAAAAAAAAAAAAAAAAAAAAAAAAAAAAAAAA
>VWZT01016876.1:345153-444064 GCA_013397055.1 Pachycephala philippinensis
AAAGAAACTTCACATTTAAAAGATTCGCTAAAGTTAATAGAAAGATCTCCTGATTTCCATCAAATTGACATAGCAGGATTGTAAAATACTCTGGTGGTGGCCATGTAACCATCAGGGCTAGGTTCTGGTTTTATAATTTCGTTATTCTACATCNCATACCAGTTTCACATTTTCAAAAGAAGTACACTAATATTTTTTTTCCCTTGAGGTGTTGTCAGGATTAATTAGTGTAGCTACCAGGTCTAAAAAGAATTTGTTATTTGAAGTCAGCATTGAGTCAAATACCACAGCTGTCCCATTAACTACAGCTGGATTTTTGCCTGAATACATAATATGATATTAGTTTATTATCAGCAAACAAGATGTTTTGCTATGTTTTGATTCTCCTCTTAATAGGAGGTTGGATTTTCTTTTATTTTATTATTTGATTTGGTGCTTTTGTTCAGCTTTTTAAAAGCCAAAAGAATGAATAAATGGAAACTAAGAAACTGTCAACTTATCCTTACACAATGTGATGGCATTGAGAGCTCGTACTGCAGAATAATCAAAAGTATGGTAAATATGACATTCCTCATGCATTTGCTGTAGAAAATACAATTTTTCAAGACCTTGTTCCAGGTAAAGTGGAATAGCGTACTTTGGCTTGATATCAGCTAAACTTCAGGTTAATCACACTTTTAGCTATCAGAGAGTGATGGCATGAAGAAGTTGAAGTGAGGCTTTGCATTTAATGGATGAAATTCTATTTGCTACAAACTGATAGCAGGTTTGGCAGCTGAATGATGTATTTCCGGAAATGGGAAGATGTCCTAGAAGTAACTCATGGCTGTTTCCAAAGATTTATTAAAACTAAGTTGACACTTGCATCACTGATAGAGGTAATTTCGGAGCTCTTGAAATTCTACTGACCCTAAGATAATGAAACTACCACCTTGTGCACATTTGTATTCTGTGGCAGGTAGCACGGGCTCATGGCTGGGAATGTGAAACACTATCATTATATGCTGAAGGAATTCACACCAGTAACTGAGGGCAAATGCATAGACTCAAAGATATTTCAGGAAAGGTAGATACAATACTCAGAACCAAATGAGAGCTCTGTGCAAAAACAACGATAACAAGTTACTTGGATTGTTAATAAAACTTAGGGTTCTGTAGGATGAGTGCAGCCTTGTAACTAAGACTTTGTTTTTAAGGATTTTTTTTATCCTGTATCACAGCAAGAATTTATATTATGCCCTAAAACAAATCAAATCCAGTGCATATGAAAAGTGCCATGAAATGTGCTTAGAAAAGTCTTGCTGAGGAAGAGACATGCATATTTATGACAAAGACAGCCATGGGCTGTACAAATTAAAGCTTTGCTTATAATCCCAATAATGTTTTTAACAGTATTTTCAGATAAGAAGGATGTGTGTTAAAGTCTGATCAAAAGTATCAAATCTTTAGGCTCATTCAAAGTGTGGATTGGCCACGTGAAATGGGATGATTGCTTTATACTAAAATGCAGCAGAAATATTAGTGAAAATCAAGAGAAATCACTGGAACATTTCACTACTTTCATCAGCTTTGTCAAAAAACCCCAAAACCCTCTATCTCCTCCTCATGATTTAATAATCACAGGCACTTGTAAAACGTTTGAAAATTCACAGAGATTAGCACAACAAAGGTAATCCTGTAAATGGTCCTGAAGAGACTGATCACCACTGGATAAACAGGAAACTGGTAATTGGAAAAAAATTTTAATACTCATTTCTGTGAATCTGGAGGTAACATAGAGGACTGAAACTTTTCATTTACGAGTTGTGCCTTTGGTTCAGCTGTGGATCATGTCAGAAAGCAGATACACAATTTTGTCTTCCTCAAAGACACTCAGTAGGAAGAGGGAGACTAATAATTTGAGGCTATATTTATACAATATTGTATAGATCTGGGACGCTGTTTCATCTGATTATTCTTTATTCAATTAGTCACCTTATTAGATGACTTTGGAGCTGAATGCTTTTATTGAAACAAACTTTTTCCAGTAAAGCTTGCTACTGTGCTGGTCCCAAAGTGCCAATTGGCTGGAAAGTTTGTCTTAAGTTCATTAAGGACTAAAATAAGACCCGTCATGTTTAAAATATCCACAGAGCCTGTATTAGGGTCTGTCCTACACCTGTAAGCTGCATTTAGCTTTAAGCTCTTGCATAGGATGGACACCTGATCTTGGATCTGTGTTCCTCCACCCACACAGTGTCACAGCATTGCCCATTCTTCAGAACCGTATTTGATTTATGAAATAAATGAGGAGAAGTATGGGAACACATTTTTTTAATACTCTGTAGTCGTTACTTTTCCTTTTGAAGCTGTGCCTTGAATCTGAGTTCTCTGAATCTGCATTGGGTTTCTGTGGCCAGATTTTGGTAGCGAGGGGGCTACAGAGGTAGGTTCTCTGAGAAGCTGCCAGAAGATTCCCCTATGTCCAACAGAGCCCACGACAGGTGACTCCAAGACAGACCCACCCCTGGCCAAGGCCAAGCCAATCAGTGATGGTAGTAATGCCTCTGAGATAACATATTTAAGAAAGTGAAAGGAGCCCACACTGAAGCAGTTCCTGAAGGACTGTTCCTGAAGGACTGCACTCCCTGGAAAAGGACCCGTGCTGGAGTTGGTCATGACCAATTGTAGCCCATGGGAAGGACTTCTATTAGAGAAGTTCGTGGAGGTTTGTCTCCCATGGAAGAGAACCCATGCTGGAGCAAGGGAAGGACTCTTCTTCCTGAGGAGAAGCCATGGCAGAAACAGCATGTGATGACCAGACCGTAACCCCTATTCCCTGTCTCCCTGTGTGGCTCAGAGGGAAGAGGTAGAGAATTGACAGTAAAGTTAAACCCAGGAAGGAGGAAGGGGTAGCGGAAAGGTGTTTTTTAAGATTGTTCTACTTCTCATTATCCTGCTCTTGATTTTGACTTGTAATAAATTCAATTAATTTCCCTAAGTCAGGTCTGTTTTGGCCACGATGGTAATCTCTCCCTGCTCTTATTTCAACTCACAGGCTTTTTGCAATATTTTCTCTTGCCTGTCCAGTTGTGAAGGGGAGTGATAAAGCAGCTTTGGTGGGCACCTGTCATCCTGCCAGGGTCAAACCACCAAAGAATCTAATAATTCTTTTCTAAAGTTAAGTACAAAAGCCTACATGTGTACAGTGTTCACTTACAGTGAACATGTAGTGTTCTCAGTTGATTGTGGTGTCCTAGGATTATCTTCCTATTTAGTATTTACTCTTACTATTCTAGTTTATGAACACTGAAAAAATTATAGCTGCCTTTTTTTACATCGTATTTTAACATAGGCTTTGCATAGACCTGCTCTCTTAGAGGTAATTACCAGGAAATGTTTAGTTCCATTTCTACTCTTTTATTGTCCATGAAGTATACAACAATGTTTCCCCACTTTTTCCTCATTATTTATTTATTTTATGGATTATAGGAAGTGAACAATTTTCACTGAAATCAGGGTTTTTTTTCAGTGTAGCCTAAGCTGATTACATATCAGTTTAATATATTCACAAAATGTCTTTGAGAATGTCTATAATGGAAGATACCCTAGTTTAATTTTAAAAATTCATGCCAGTTAAATCCCACAGCTTGAAATAGTTTGGAAACAGATTCAGCTATATAGATGTAACCCCTTTTAGGGCACTTTTATGTCAGCCCATTCAGTTAATTCACTCCAATTAGAAAATATGTTAAGCTTCCACAGTTTGCAAGAGATCTGCCTTCAAATACCAGGCTGGAACACATATGACTTGCCTCAGTAAAATAACCCTAGATATTGTCTAAATGCTAGAACAACAGCTATATCCAACTTGCAAAATATATTGTGTTTTATTTCTTACAAGATCTCACACATGTGGAGAAGTAGTGGCAGCTACTCATGTTAAAAACACACCTGTTGCTACTGAAAACAGAATCCAGATTAAAGTAGACCGATTTTCTTAAATGGCTGTAGCATTGAAGAATGCATTGTGCCTCCTGCTTCTATTAAAGGAACAATTGTCTTACCACTTGTCAAGCCTCATATGTTCCATAGCTAAATACCTGTTAGTTAGTTGCACATTTAAAAAAAGCAAAAAGAAAAATCAATCTTTTCAGGGTGCTATATTCTAGGTCTTTTTTATTTTCAATAGATTAATTCAAGTTAGAAGGGAACTCTGGTAGTCAGATTGTCCAAATCCCAGCTAAAAACACGGTCAATCTCCAATTTAGAGATTATTTAGATTTAGATAGTAATACATTATTACTCTACTCAATAATTTAGGGCTGCCTAACTTTATTTTACCATTTAATTAGCATCCATTTATGCTGATTTTCACTGATGCTTACTTTGGGAAAATTTAAATTTGCCAATCACAAAATTTCAAGAGAAGAATTATTGAAATGCTTGGAAGTATTTTTTCCAGTTTTCTTTTATGTTTTCCTGCATATGAGGGAAGAAGTATCTGGTCTAGTCACAACATTCCACCATGTGCTTTCATACTACTTTGTTATAATTTTTTAGAATGTATGGTATTTGAGAAAAGCAAGGAGAAAAGTGCAATACCAATTTCTTCTGTATTTCCCAACAAATTATGATCTATTTAGGAAAGCAGAATTATCTGCTAAAAACACATTAATTTTAACATAACCTCAATATGTTTACCAAAATTCATTTTAAATTTATATTAAAGCTATGAATGCATTAAAATTGCTGCCTAACAAATTATCCATGGGCATATTCCAAATAGCTCACTTCTGCACTTATTCTCAGGAAAGCTTAGCTAGATCAAAATTCTCAGCTTATGACAAATAGTTTTCACCTTATTCGCAGCATCCTTTAGAAAAAAATTCAGGTCATCAATGACAGGTGATTTGTGATTGTGGATCTACGCAATGCACAACTGCATTATGACAAACATCAATCAATAATATCAGTCACATACTCTCATTGTCCAAAAAAAACAGTCATATAATCAAATTAATGTGTATATTTAAATGCAGTTGCTATAAGAGAAATATTAACCTAAGAAGGGGTAATTCAGCTTTGAGCTTCCTGGAAAGCTGCAAGCTCTTCAGCTCCTCACATTAAAATGCCTTACTTACATTGTTAGTTTGTTTGGAATTTTTTTTTTCCATGCATGGGGTTTCTCCTCAGGAAAGAATTTAAAAAATAGAAGTTATATTTACAGAACATACCAATAATAAGTTATTTTATGAATAGATGAGTGTTCGACTACTTCTTTACTGGGAAAATGTTTATTTCTTCTAATATAGAACTCAAGTTTGTTTCTATTGGCAAAAAGATTGGCAAGAAATTGGCAAAGCTTTTTACTGTAATGGAATTGAGGGATATCCACCAATTTCATCAGTTAATCATCAAATCCTCTATAAAAACATAAGGATAAAATTCAAAAATTAAAGAAAAATATTTTAAATAGGCTTGGACCTGAATTTCTGATTCCTTATCATGTCTATGAAAGCAAACAATAAAGGGGTTTTTTTAACCCTCACTTTGCCCTTGTTTATCTGGCTACTAAAGGAGCAATGCTCCTCCTGGAAGTTAATCATCAACTGTTATTCCCAATACCAATGGTTTGAGACAGACACAAGCAAATGCACTTCTTTATCGAAGTTCAAATCAGTATGGAAATGTTGCTAAACCCATCTACATAAAATCCAGTGTTTCATACATTACTATACATCCTGAAAAGTCTGAAATACACATACAAAGACCTAATTTTGTCATCTTTTGAAAGAGCAGAAAAATATTGCTGAGAACGAAAACAGCATAACCTATGCATGAGGAATTAGGGGAGAAAAAACACTGGTCACACACTTGTTGAAAAATTGGTCCTTTCTGTCATAAAATAACTTTTCTCCTGCTAATATATTTCATTGTTACAAAGGTCATTGTTTGCTTGAATAAGGGGAAATAAGCTGTGAGAAACAGTTTGTATAATGCAAATAAGAGAATTTTGGCAGAGGCATGCATGTTAATAAGAAAGTACAATTCTGACTGCAGAGCTGCTTTTTTGAAAAGTTTTCTAAATCTATGACCATCATGTGGCTAAGGGAGACTCGGTATGCCAGAAAACTGCCAAATGTATATACTTGTTCATGCCTAGGTTTTACATAACTTTTTTTTTCTTTTCTCTGGAAAGTACTTTGCACAACAACAGAGGAGATATTCCCTTTGTTTTGCAGATGGGAAAACTGCTCAAGGGCAGTCAAAAGCCCTATCTGTGGACAGAACCAAGGTCCAGGGTGCCCAGTATACTTCACTGACTCTATAGCTCTGCAGTTTACAAATCTGTGTGTTATTATTTCTTCTTTGAGCAGCTTTCCCCCCACCTTAGACATAGAGCCCAAAAATCACCTACGGAAAACCTACCTTAACCAATGAGATGTTTAACTTCACAGTGACATGGAGTATATAGATAACATTTTCAGTGGTCAAGATCCAAGTCTTTTCCCAGTGATAAAAATGAAATCTATCATCACAAAAACTAAGGTGTTCTGTAACGAGTCATCTTTCAGGTTTCAGACTAAGCATTCAATGAGGAATAGTGGTATTAAAAAAAAAAAAAACAAAAACCAACACTAAACAAACCTTTTATTTTTTTTTTCTTCAGATACTGAATGACATTTTCATTTCATCTGCTATTCTTCCTCTGTAAATCGGTGGCATAAAAGTACTGTGTCATGGCTCTATGGACCTCATACCTTGATTTCATTATATCTTCTGCAGTTCTGGACAGTCTAAACATAAACTGGAGGTAAGACACTATCTTATGATGTGATACATTTACAGTCACTTTGCATTAGCATTTAAGTTTACATTTATGTTAGCACTCAAATGCACATCTTTTTTAGACATTATACACCTCAGCTATGACAGGATCTATGAATAACCCATATTAATATAGTTGTCCTCACAATGCTCCTTTAGGGTTGGAAATGATTATCGCTCACAGCTTTTGAGTGGAACCACAAAGTCTGTGATATGAGACTTGGCTGCATTTCTAAAATCATCATTCCTGGTGAAGACATAGCCATAAATCAGCCACATTTCTGAATAAGATCTAGGCGTTGGAATTATGAATCTGACTTTTCCCTGGCAGGTTTAAGAAAGAATCCCAGTTTTTTCCATAATCTTTTAATGAAAGTGCTGTCCCAGGAAATGTGAAGTAGGAAAAATTCAAGCCAAAGAGAGCCTGCAGCTTAGGTGCCCACCTGCCACTATTAGTAATCTTGCACTAAAGGTTAATGGACGGGGGGAAAAAAAAAAAAAAAAAAAAAAACCCACTCAAAAANAAAAAAAAAGACCACTACCACGTACCACGCTGTTTTCAGCAGTAGTGAAACAATTTCTGTTTCTTAAACTGAAAAACTGCTGTTAAGACATTGAAATATTCACATTTGCTCTACAAGCAGTTTCAGTTTAAATTGTTTAAGGTCACACAAATATATGGCAACACATATGATCAGCCTGTTGAATCAAGAGTCCTGACCAGTACACATTTCCCTTATTATGCAGGACTCTTAGCAAAGTCAATACACTTAATTATATGCTACACACTTAGTATGAATAATTATTTTGGTGAATCAGGAACTAGATGCCTGAAGGCACAGTGAGTCTATGAAGTGCAAAAGCACTCAGGTAGCATAAACGATGTGTATCACACAAGCACTGGCATATGTTTGGCTTTTAATTGCTACTGTAGTTCTCAGCAAGGCTACCAGCACACCATTTCTTGAAAAATAGGAAGCTTACAGAAAAGAAAAGCTACAATATGAAAACCTCTTTTGCTTTCCTCTAGTAGTAGATTCCCACTGCTTAGTTTTTCAAGATTAATAAAGACACTGCTAGGAAGTAGCAACAGAAATTATCTCCAACAAAGACAACGAGTGCTTTCTAAGTTGGGGAAAATTGCGCTTTAAGTTTTCATTTTAGTCATGGTATCAATTTTTGTTAAGAAAATGGTAAACATGAGTCTTTGCTGAAGGTCTCTTTATGCTGAAAATTGTAGTCTTTGTTTCTGCAGTAGAAATTAGTGGTTTAGAGAGGGATAGAGGAATAACATGTGGTAGAAGGAAATACAGAGAAATATACATTGTCACTTGGATGTCTCCACCACAACACAGTGTGATGAGCTGAAGAGAAGGAACTGATAATTAAATCATTTAAAATTACTACAGAGGAAACAGAGGAAACAAAGGAAGGAAAGAAAAAGCTGGAGACATGAACAGTTAATGCCTAATCTTGTTCATAAGCCATTATACAGATTTTTTGCATTCAATAAAATTTTGCACAAATTTGTATGCAGAGGTACTACCATGCTCAGTCTGAGCAACACATATAGGTTAAAAAAGTAGTGTAAACAATGAAGATGTCAGAGGAAGGCCAAATTTTCTCACATAGAAACAGATCTAAATGCCATTTTAGATTTCTTATAGAAAATCTTCCTGTCATAAGCCTCTAGTTGATCCTACAGAAAGGAGCAGAAATGCTTGATGCCATGTCTACATCTCTGTACCAATGTTTCAGGCACTTTTGTGGCCTCCTCTGGGCCCACACCAACAGGTTCATGTCTTTCTTGTGCTGGGGGTCCAGAGCTGGAGGCAGTAATCCAGGTGGGGTCTCATGAGAGTGGAGTAGAGGGGAAGAACCATCTTCCTTGACCTGCTGGTGATGCTTCTTTTGATGTAGCCCAAGGTACAGTCCTAACTTATAGAGGCAAATCTGTAGAGTGAAACAGTGGGTGGTGAGCACATATTTCAGAGTTCTGCAATCTGCTCTGGCGATAAAATTCACATTTGTGGCTAGAAAGCTTCAAATACATTTACTGAAGGTATATTCTGGTTAAATTTAATCAAAAAGAAAACAGGTTTTATGTAATCTAGGACAGTTTCATAATACAAACCCAAATACTGTAGATGAGAGCAACCAGGAGGCACATTCCAAAGGTGCATTACTGATCTAAGCTAAGACTTTAATGTAGGTTTACCCTAAAATGAACAGAAATAAAAAATAGGGCCTATGAGAGAAGCCCATAGGCCACTTTCTAAAATGGCAGCTGAAGCATAGCTAGGACACACTGGAATATCTCAAAAGGTGTTACACGACGTGGTCAGGCACTCCCCAAATTCTCCTGCAGATTTTAGATGCTCTGGGCGTCTCAATATAGGTGCTTGCCTATGAGCCATAGCATCTGAACTCCTACTACAGACAGTGGAGATCTCGTGACTGCTGTTAATGCAGACTGCTGAGCTCCTCGGCCCACCTCAACATAGACACTCAGATTTGGTCAGATCTTCAGCTCTCCAGACATCATTGGCTATTTAAAGGAGCCTCAGCTCATTTGTCCAAATGAGGGTCTCTGGTACTATTTTAAGTGTGTAGCCTCAAACATCTGCTCTGGTACAACATGGATCTCCAGTGGGTACTGATGGTTAGGTGTGTATTTAACATGTACTGCATCCCTCCTGTCATGGATGGAAGTGGCTGAATGATACACAGTAGGAGAAAGGCAGCAACTGCCATCACACTGATTTCTTTAAGAAATGTTTGTTTAAGTCGCTTCAAAATTCCCAATATCTCCTCAAGTCTGAAAATGCAGCGCTTAAGAGCTAAGCTCCTTAGAAATCACTTCATCCCAATTACAAAAATGCATTTCCTTTTGCAATGAGAAAACGCTGCAATTCTTGGTGCAAGAATGACATAATACAAAAGCTTGATCTCACTATGAAAATGATAAATCATTCTGGTACGTTCATACCCTCAGTCCAGCTAATTTTGGACATATTCCAAGTTGCAGTATGCATAAGAGAAATTTTTTTTTCCAGTGCTCATAGAAGATATCAATAATGTGTTCTGGCTCATATATTAAAGTAATATTAACAGAAAGTTAACTTCAGAAAGTTACCTTTGGGTAATAAAGAGTTACTTTCTTACAGAGAATAGATATTGCATAAACAGAGTTGGATGAGCTCAAAAGCATATGAGAGTCTTCTGGGAACCACATGACTGGCATTTTGCAATTTCTATAGTAGAATATAAAACAGATTGGTGAAGATGTAGTGAATGCTTCATCATATTTCTTACTTTTGCCTTTTACAGCAATGTGTATATCCTGAAGGTTCCCTCCCTCCACTAGGCTCGCATGCCTTTTTTTAACCAAGCTGTTTAGAATTCCGTATTGCACAACCTCTTTGTACAATTAGTTTCTTTGATTTTCTTTCTATTTTTGAGCAATATAACTGTTTTGTTGCCTAGCACCAGATAACAAAAGTTGAAGGTTTTTCAGCTTTCCAGACTTTCACCTAGCTTTCATTTATTTTTCTGGTTTTCAGGTCTCTTCTTTACTGTTTGTCAGTCTTTAGTCTTCTCTCGTGGTTTCCCTGGTACTTCTTACCAGACTTTGTACCCTGCTCCTCATAGCAGTTCAGTTTTCCTTTCTGAAGAGTTATAGTCTCTTTCAGCACCACATCAGACAACTTCCTACCTAGCTACTGACAAGCTTTCCTATTGTGTAACTATTTATTTAACCTCCGTACCTTACCCTAGGTCTCATATTCTCTATTTACATCTATCCATGACTTTCATCCCTTCAAACCCATATCTGTCCTTTGAGGCATACACCATTGTTCATGGATATAATGGATTTGTCTTTCTCTGCCAGTCTGTTCTCAGACAACAGGCTCAGTTTCCTTTTCCCTTCTTTGCCAAGAGCTTATCTTTTCTGCTTCCCCTTTGCCAGACTTAGTTTCAGAGTTCTACTTACCATTGCCAATATTTTTTTTTCATTGCCTAACACACGAATTCCCTTAGGAACATGACTAATTTTCCCTTTTCTCTCCAATCTCTATCTCTCTCTGTCTTTCTCTCCTTCTGTCTATATATTTGAAACTCATCACTGTCTAATCTGCCCATTCTTCTACCAATAGCTTTTTTAAAATCTGTTCCTTGGGACCTTTTGGTTCCCACGGTTCAAACCACTTCCATTAGGAGTAAAGAAAATTATTTATTTATTTATTTCTAATCCATTTTCTCTGGTTCTTTGCAAGCTTTTATTATGATGTATTCTATCATATGTCCCTTCCACACCAGCAACTTCCTCATCTATTTTGTTTTCTATAGGAAATGCATATCTTAAGAATCAAATTATTGAAAAGCTGACAATCTCAGTTCAAGTAATTTAATAGTCATGGCACCGATGAAGACGATTTACTTATCTCCTTTCATATGGAGACCCAAAGTGTGTTGAAATTATGTGTACCATATATCTAGCCGCACAAGAAAATTATTGTCTTTATTTTTAACATACTGAGAGTATAAGGTGTCTCATTAGCTCTATGAAGTCACAAAAAAACCTGCTTCAGTGGGCTTTTGTATCTTGTTCATAATAGAAAGCACTTTCGTAGTCACTCATTTGAATTGTGACATAGACTATAATACAGACTTCTGTTATTAGTGTTTTTGTTAACTGGCAAACATCTGAGCATTGCTTATAAACTCACCTATGTTATCTCTGTTCTTCCTGTCTTCTCAGCCACCACTTCAAAACCTGGCAAAGGTCATATCAAATGTAGGATCAGCGAGGTACTTACAAATAAGCATTCTCAAAAGAGAGATTTTCCAGTCAAACTATAAAAGGGAAAATTCTACATTCTTTCATTAAACAAACTCACACTAACACTATTACTTCATTCAGTCAGGAAACACAAAAAGGCACCTCAAAAGCTTCCAATAAAGGTAATTTTGAATATCAAGGAAATAAATGGACAGAAAGATACCAAATTAATCTGTGAATAGAGTCCAATTTTAACAGGAGAAATAAAAGGATTGGATTTGTCTAATGAAAAATAGATGTCTTCAATATTAATATCTTCCAGTCCTTCTCCTAGACCAATATAACTCTGCTGTACTTTTCCTCTCATCTAAATTTAACTATTCTGAAAATTTGGCTATTATCTTTTTCTTTTCTGCTTCTCCCTCTTTTCCCCTGTATCTCTGCAGGGTTGTCTGGAGCATTTTCTGCCATTACATCCCAATTTAGTTGCAATATTGTCACTCTAGTAATACCATCTTGAGCATATACCTGGCTCTCATTGATGCCTGTTGAGTTTTTTTTATATGCTTATGATCTGTCATTTCAAAGCTAAATGTAAATCAACAAAAGTGCTGATGAGTTACCAGAATCTTCTTTCATCCTCATCCTGTTTTCAGTTCTACTTCTGCTGCCAACAGTCCTCCTGTCTTACAACTTCCACTCATTCTTTGTTACCTGCTTGAATAAGTGCTTCCAGTGGGGAACTAGAAAGCTGCTCTTTTCTACCTGGCTGAAACACAGTGAGAGCATTTCACTACAGAACAGTCCTAATGTTTGACAAGATGTGCAAATTTTTATAGTATGTACAAAATTATCTGTTTTAAATATGTAAAACCCAAACTGCATTACATAAAATTAACAACCTGGAAGAAGATTAAATTGGTAGAGGGAGCTAAATATTTGTTTCACAGGAAATGGAATAAAATATTTTGGGCATTGAACTCCTAAAGTCTTTTAGCCTTCCAAAAATTTGTCCTAAATCATTTGGGAAAGAATTGCAGGGATATAATTTCTTACCTCTGACTTTTAGAAAGGAGACCAAGAAAGTAGTTTTACCTCTTACATATGAAAGCACTTCCCACTCCTCTTTTTTTTTTAACTGGTCTTTAAAATTTTTTGATATTTCTTCTTTTCAGAGTTTTTTTTCTTACCTTTATTGGTTCCTGTTTTCTCCATTTTGCCATTTCAAGAAAAAAAAGTCATATAGCATAAAGGACAGTATTTTAGAAATAAATTACTCAGAAAACAGGTATTTGGGGAAACTAAGTAGCTCATGGTGATGAGCTCTTACTTTAATATGACATCTGGATAAGCAGCTGTGATCCTTGGATGCATAAATAAAGAAATACTGAGTAGAAATAGCTGATCTACAGCACTAGCAAACCTATTACTAGAATATTATGTGTGATTCTAGTGTCCACACTACAAAGAAAAAAAAAAAAAAAGTTGAAATTGAAAATTAGGGCTTAGACAAAAATCTATTGGGTCAGAAAAACATTTTTTTAATCAGTTATTAGAGGAGTTTGATTCAGTTAAATTACCTAAAAAAGACAAAAAGGCAGATTTGATCACTCTCAGCAGAACTGTGACATTACTGTGGTAAGTGCTGACAATCTGTTGGGACACAAACAGATTCTGAGAGGCATAGGGCAAATGTTAATGTTATGATTCTGTCCATATTAGGATATTTTACAGTAAAATTATTTTGGATCATCTCAAAAGAAGGAGCCCGCAGAAAACCATTTTACAGCACTGGTAACAATACTGGTTAATGTATGATGGCACAGAGATTAGTATCTGCTAGCAACCAGAGAAAAATCCTTCAGGGATTTTTGTTGTTATGAGTAACGTCATAGAATCATGTGTAAAACACCCTTTAGGATCATCAAGTCCAACTGTTCAGCCAGCACTGCCACATCTACTGCTAAACCATGTCTCCAAGTGCTACATCCACGTCTTTTAAATAGCTGCAGGGGTGGTGACTCAACCACTTCCCTAAGGAGCCTGCTCCAATGCTTGATAACCCTTTCAATGAAGAAATTTTTCCCCTGGCACTACTTGAGGCTGTTTCCTCTTGTCCTATTGCTTGTTAGTTACCTCAAAGATTTTAGTCAGTAAAGGCACGATGTAGAAGTGTAACAAGATCTCGTGACTGAAAGTGGGATCCACTAGGTAACCACTACAAAAGCAAATAGCCACTAAAATAATTTACCTCGGAATAATTTACCTTGATCACTTGATGCTTTGGATTCAATGTTCTTTTAAAGAGCAATCTCCAGATCAACCATGAAATACTAATTTAATATAAGCATCACTGAAGAGATTTTATGGTCAGGATACACGTTAGTTAACCATCACTGAGCATAAAGGTCTCTTGGATTATCTGAATCTATGAAAAGGACGAAAAAACCCTACTGATACAGATCAGCACAACTATGGAAAATTATTTTTCATTAAAAGAATATTATTAAAATTTCCTGAAAATTCACTGGTACTGTACTGCTAGTAGTAAGGTGGCCTCAGAAAGTGATCTGCTTTACCTTTCATCCAATTTTGAGAAACAGTGCATGGACTAAAGGGATAACACAAGTTCCCCTGGCCGTGCTGAAGGCAGTATTTACAGAGCCACTGGAAACCCTTCCATTCCTGAAGCCTGCTAATATTTCTGCCAGCTTCAAGAGGCCTCTCATTGTGTGAGGTTCTGCAGCTCTGAGGCACTGTTTAAATGATTTGTTCAGACTCACTTCTGGCCAGTTTTTGAGCAATAGTGATCAATCACAATTGAGTTCCTGGTACCATGTCACAACAAACTGATTAAACTCTCCCTAAAGAAATCACAGCTGTTATTGGGCCTAACAATATCACCGGGACTTTAAATTACAAAGGAGATTATATTTGTGTCTCAGAGAAAACATTTTAAGTTGAAAGCTCAGCAAAGAAAAGGATAAAAAATTTGTTCCAACCATGTCTAGTGATCTTTGTAGATACTTAAGAATAGAACATTTGCTTTCAGAACTGCAGTGTAAGAAAAAATTCTTCTTTGTTATGATACTGGCTTGTAAGATGTTCCTGTGCGTTTTACTGTTTAACTGCTCACAAACAAATAATCCTTGTTTTGCAGGCAGCAAGCACAAAGATAACATTGGCTTCCTTAGCCAGTCCAGAGCTGCTGCTGAATGGCTGCAAGGACCCATTGCAGCAATGACTCAAGTTGATAGCAGACATCCTAGCCTGGAGAAATCCCACTGATTGCTGAAGAGAGACTCTTAGGAAAGTAATTACCATTGCATAACCCATGATCTAAAAATTCTGACTTTACCTTATCTGTAAATTCAGAATACTTTATTATGGGAAGTAATGACTAAATTTGAGCCCAGAAATGTTTTACACAGCAGTACTGAAAGTCACAGACAACACGTATGCTTAGGGATTACATGCAGTTTAACTACATCCTTTAAGCGTCTCATAAAATTAACTGCATTGACTTATACTGAGTTCAGATTTCATAGTACTGCTCTGTTGCTCAAAATAACATTTAATGGATCAAGCAAGAAAAATTCCTATGATCTCCAAGCAAAAAAGAAGCAAATGATATTAGCTATATTTATTTAAAAACAAACAAACAAACCCTACAAAAAAACCCAAAAATCAAACTAAAAAGAATCCAAACACACACACACACACACACACACACACACACACACACACACACACACACAAACCTGCTAAAAATAAGAAGAGCATTTGCATTGTAAAGAAAATAACTATTTAGCTGACTCAGTACTCAGGAGATTATATTGAGATGAGTTCCCTTTACAGAAACAGACTCTAGGTCCGCCTGACCTGTGCTAAGATAGCATCTTGGACAAAGAGGCAGAATAGGCCTCCAGCAACATCTGACAAATGTGTGTAATTTAGAGCATAATTTAACACATAATTTGAAGCAGCTTTTCCCTACATTCACAAGATGGTCTCATTTTGCTCAGGGCAAAGGAGCAATGGCAAGGAGTATGCTGGTGCCATCTTTGCATCGTACATCACTACTTGCCCATGAATAGATGCCTTGATTCCCTTTTCCACATAGCTTGCCTGACCATTTTTGGTTTTTAAGCAGTCACAAGCACAAAGGAAAAGAGGACACAGGCTAGGCAAGACTCTGAGGCATGATGAACAAACTCTGATTGGAATCTGCCTGCCAGCTGAGCAAAGCTGCAATTTCCCAAAACATCTGCCTTTTACACTCCTGATTACATAGAACCAGGTCAGACAGAAAGACTTGATAGATCAAGCTTGCAAAAACAATATTCAGATTCATCAAAACTATTTAAGAAAAATGAATTCAACAAGCCATGTAGCTCCACACAGGAGATGAACATTTTTGTTTGAATTTTGTTGAGCTTTTGAAATTTCAGTGTGTTTTAAGCAGATTCAGAAGTGGTTCAGCTTCATCCTGATTTCTTCAGAGACGATGATTTTGGTTTCTTGACAGCTCAGATCCCAAGTGTGACTAAAGATAAGTGAGACTAAGAATGCTTTAAGAGCCCAAGCTCTCATCTCAGGTCTGCTTTTTGTCTCCCCATGCCTGTCGCACTGCCCCTACCCACAGCATTCAGGGTGCAGGTCAGTGGCTCCTCATTCAGGCCATAACTCTAAGCCAGGACTTTCAGATGGGAACACAATACAAAATACAGAAACTGTGTGTTCTCCTTGTGCATGCTGAGGTCCAAACCAATTATGTTTCTGTTGTTTACACTCAGAGCTTTGAACTCGACTGTTATTTCTTATTCTATATTGGCCATATCTGAAGCTTTAGCTGTATTTGCTGATGCCTGCTGTGACCTATCTCAGGTTCACTGACCATCCAGAGCAGGCAGAGGGGTACATGTGCACTATCGAATAAAAGCAGACATAGATCTTTGCTCATCCACACCACTGAATTGTCAGATTGTTCATAGTTTTTTTCAAAAGCCTCTCCAAGACACATCTGCTAACAAAAGATTTCGGTAACACGGACACCAACAGTCCTGAACCACATGGTGTGGTTTCTAATCCTGTTTTAATCAGCATTATAGACATGGCCACTGTACATCACAGTTCCAGCCTCATCGTTTGCAAACTGTTTCTTTACGATGAAACCACAGCAGAAAGGAGTGACTCGTATGCATATGCCCCATCCTAGTGTGGACTCAGGACATGCCCAGCACAGGCACAGACCCCTGGGAACTGGGATGTGCTCTTAGAGTCTTTTGTATAGGCATCGCTTTACTGAAGTAAGTTCTTTTAGAATTAAAGGTGAATATTGACTTATTTGTGCAGTATGAAAAAGGGAAACAACTCTTCATCCTTTAAACATATGGAAAATTAGGTTGATCTTTGTAAAACTTGTCCCCAAATTAGGTCAATATAGTGTTTCTTCATAGAAAAAAAAAAAAAAAAACAACCCAGAATTATCATGTTCTTGATTTTCATTTGAAATGTTTTTCAGTCCTTCTGTTCCCATCCGGGAAGATGATTTCTTTTATGTTAATGTTTTATATTCCAATAATGCATTAATATTGATATATTATAATACCTAAAAATTATGCAAGGCATCAAGCCTACATTTTTGTCAGAAACAGGTTTTCTTTTTCATTCTTCACTTTAGGGACAAGGATATAAGAAACAGACAATCCTTAAGTTCCCTTATGGCTCTGAGGACGGTTTCATAGTGTAATGTTTTGAGGTGTGTGGCAGAGAAAAACAGAAAAAGTGAAAATCAGTGACTGGCATTCACAGCAATCACAACAACCTATGATTCAACTTTACCTTTTTTTAACTGGTTGTTTGGGGAATGGTGTGGCTGAATGTGAGTGTATGTTTTTGATTTTTTTGTCTTATAACCTCAGTTTCTGGAATCAAGTGATTATAGTAGATGCTAGATTTTAATTTCTCATTAGACAAATTCACAACTTTCACAGCTGAAGGAGATCTTAAATACATGAATTAGCTGTTAGAATCAGCCAAAAAGCCACCCTAAATGTGATTTTCTCAGGTTGGAGTCAAAATTTCTGAATGTTTCTATTGGAATACAATACAATAAGAAGACACAAACTTGGCGAAGTTGCCATATGAGAGCACCATGCTGTAAAAGACTACAGATTGAAACCCAGATCCTGTATGCTATAGGAAAAATCAGAGAAAGGGGCTGTGCTCACTGTGGAGAGTATGCACATATTCCCAAATCAAAAATAACAAGCTGTTCACAGTGATTTAGAACTCAGAGCTTGGTAAGCAAAAGGGAAGAATAACAATATAGGAGCAAGATCTGTTTGCAGGCTAAATGTGATTGACGTATTTATTAGCTACAAAACTTTATTTCTGCAAGTTGTTCTCCTAAGGCATATTGCAGATACATCCTTTTCCCTTTTTGGTGCTATTGAGAAACCTACAAGATACCTACAAGAAATGCAAGCTTCTGTGTAATAAAAAAAATCCCAGAAACAGTTTTAATTTTCAGATGAGCACCTGGGCTGGTCAGACTGTTAATCGTCACCACCAGTGGGCTACACACCAATGTCCTTCCTAAAAAGCACCTCCCCCTCCTCTGCTTTTCATACCACTTTGCATTGTGAACTTCCTCCATTTTTCATGTAAAAAAAAGCCCAACCAAATTCCCTAGGAACTGCATAAAACTCTCACAAGTTTTCATTAACCACACACAGGCACACAAGTACAGAAATTAAAATTACTGTATTCATTATCTCCTTTCCACTCAGCTTTGAAATGCAGACACCTCTGGTATGGACTATGGCAGCTGTTCAACACCAACAGGAGTGTTGCTACTGTGCTATTCCTGTTACAGTGCTTTATCTTTCAACTCCTTAAGAGGAATATAATTGCCCAAGTGGAGAATAAAAAAATTTCCAAACAGTAAAGCAGACAGACTCTAGCAGGTAGAATGTACATTCAGTGAAATATGTAAAGATAGCAAAAATATTTTTTAAATTATTTGGAAAACAGTCATCAACCCTTTAGAGCATGAAAGGTTTACAAGATATTACTGTTAGAGCTGATTTAGAATATTTTTTTTCTGCAGAAAGGGTATATCTACTCTAAAACACCCAATTAATTATGCATAAAATTTATTTGATCTATTTTTTCTTCTAGTTTTTCTTACAAAGTCTGGCCAAAACAGATAGATTGCAAATACATTGTAAAGAACTTATTTTCAACAAAGTCAGCATTTGTTGGAGGGATGTTTTCTACTAATACAGTTTTTGCAAGAATTCATGCCGAAATATTTTTTAGTGAGATAGAGTTCAGGAAGATTGAAACTTGAAATCTATAATTGTTAAAAAGAAGAAAGAAAGGAGATTAAAAAATAGCCTTACTTATACTTAATTGCCTCAATGAAAACATACTTGCATCTCTGCACTGCTCCCCTGAAACCCCACCTATGGGAACGAAAAAAGGCCTCAGGCTGGGAATTTCTTTAGCCCTCACAGTACTTTGTGAAAATCCTTTTTCTCATGTGAAGAATTTTAAAACAATATTACAGTTTTGTAAATTTCTGCACCTGCACTTACTTCTCAAGGACTGTTGTGGTTTCAGCCAGAAAAACATCTAGAAACGGATGTCTCAGAACTGGACCAATCACCCCAAGGGGTGGTTGTCCAAGCGTCCAATCATTTTATGCCATTCAACACACTTTCGCATATTAACATATAAAAGTTGTTCTATCCTTCATTAAAGCTCTCTTACTTCGGACAAATTCGTGGGTACGTGGACTTTGTCAATTTTACCTCCTTGGCAGCGACAGCAACACCCACCTGGAGTGCTTCATCCAGCTCTGGGGTCCTCAGCACAAGAAGCACATGGACCTGTTGGAGCAGGTCCAGAGGAGGCCACCAAGATGATCTGAGGGTTAGAGAACTTCTCCTGGGAAAATAGGCTGGAGAACTGGGGTTGTTCAACCCAGAGAAGAGAAGGCTCTGGGAAGACCTTATTGTGTCCTTCCACTACCTAAAGGGGTCTTATAATAAAGTGCAAGAGTGACTTTATTACATGCGCTGATAGTCATAGGTCAAGACAGAAACAATTTTTAACTAAAAAAGGAGACTTAAACTAGATGATAGAAAGAAATTCTTTACTCAGAGGGTGGTGAGGCACTGGGACATATCGCCCAGAGAAGCTGTGGATCCTCCATCCCTGGAATTGTTCGAGACCAGGCTGGATGGGGCTCTGAGCAACCTGGTCTAGTGGGTGTCATCTCTGTCCATGGCAGGGGAGGTGGAACTGTATTACATTGTCAATGCCACTTCCAACCCAAGCCTTTCTATGGTTCTATGTTCCTATAAATCACTACCTTTATTCCCATTTACATCTGGATATTTTATAAAGAAATATCACAATTCAACATCTAAACCCATTCTTATAAATAAGGAAGCAAAATGACATTCATAGATGAAACCTAGTTTGTGATGAACCACAATTAGGATTTACAATAAGTGTTACTTCACTCTTTTTTCACCTTCCTTTTTTAATGTAATTGGTCAAAACGACCTTTAGCTAGAAGTTGAAGAATCTTATACTGCTTATTTCAGACAAACTATTTTTTATTGCTAAATATCAACAGAAAATTGTATTGCTACTACTCAACCTGAACATTCAAAGTAAAGGCACGCAAAGGGAATTTCTGAGAGTGTAGTTAATTATTGCTATTAGGTGTACTGCCAGGGACCGTGAAAGCTGGGCTTTGTGACTGCTAATGGAGTAGTCAGGGACTCTGATCTTGGTACAAGGCAAGTCATGGTGCTGCTGACCTTCGTCAGGGGATCGTGACAGTGTCATGCTGGAGTTGCTCCATAGCTACAACATGTTTCTGTTAGATGATTGGTGCTTTGATAGCCGTAGCTTTTGAGGGAAATGCACGACCTGTTCTGACCTCAAGAAAAGAACATGTACCAGAGGAAAAGGGTTCATGGTGTGCTAATAAGAGAAGGTTATGACATTTTCAAATTGGAGGAGAAAGCAAATTGGGTTGAAACTAAATCAGATAAATCTGTGTCTGCATGAACATAGGTATATATGTGTTATAAATTTTTATATTTACCTTTATATTTACTTTAGTTTTATATATTTCTTTTGTGGACACAAAAGAAATGGGTTTTTATTCCTTTTATCTGCACAGACCTATGGAGTTGGAATTTTAGTAAAGGATGGAACAACCAAATCTACTTCAGAACTTCAAACAATTAAAATTGAATAAGGATGCAGTTCTTGACTGTGACTGTTACCTTAAGTTGATGTTTTCAAAACGAAATTTTGTTAACAGGCGTAAGACCCCTGTTAAAAATGTGCAGATATGACTGATATTTTACAAACCAGAGAAATAACATTCATTTTTATAATCCAAACAGACCACAGAGTTTTTGTTACTGTTCTTGTGCTTTCTGTATGCACAAATACAAGAAGGTCAACAACTTACTATTTTCTTTGAAGAGCACGTACAGAAAAGATACCAGAATAGAAATAAACTCTTGAAATTGCAGCTACCACAGATGTATTTGCTAGGTCTATTACAGAGACAGAAGCATACAGAGCAGGAAAAATCTACAAAAGTATTAAGACAGCGGCCTCAAATAGAAGACTTGAATTTAGTTATTGCCATTATAGCAGGCTTATTGAACACGTTCACATAGCTAAATGCCAAAAGAAAGAGGTTTTAATAGCTGACTTTCAGGTAACAAATGTAGAAGTTTTGATTATGAACAGATAGCTGTTAACTTATTCCCTCCAGAATTCTCAGGGTCCAGCTCTTAAATTCTGGTATTTGAAGTCAGATGGTGTCTTAACTTGGAGAGAACTGCTTATCTCTGTTCATCCTTCTCAGATATGAACCTTACACTTAAATTAGGTAGCTAAGACACAAAATCACTTTCTCCTGAAATACAAGACAGATACTGATACAGCTTTCTCCTCTAGTACGTCTCACTTTGCTGACTAGAAAAATGATGTGAAATTTTCAGTTGAGGAGACTTAAAAACCATATCTGTAAATTGTCTTATATGGACCAAACTCTAAAATTTTAGTTTCATCAGATCCCAAATTATTGGATAATTTGAGAGAAGTGGCTCTCAATTTGTTTTGTGCTAAATTTACTCTGTTTTGCTTAATTATCTATCAAATGGAAATGAGGTTTTATTTGAGTTCTTCAAATGTCAGATTATTTCCTTGCCATTACTTAGTTTGGAAGTGAATACACATACTTTTTTATACTCTACCTGTCTTCAATGTAAAACCTTATCTTATGGATATGCTTTGGGAATATCAAGTTGTTTCAACACTCCAAACAGGGTAGGCAGATAGTTACACAACCTAAACACATTCAGCTTACATCTTAAGTTACTTAGATAAAAAATAACACAAAAATATTGGAATCAGGATTCTGAAGTGCTCAAAAGTACAGTTTCACTGAAAAGCATGCAGTCCACCTTTTTTATCCAGTCCTAGTCCATTTGTCCCCCACACTGGCTATTATTTTCTGGATTTTTTTTGTACAAGTGAATCAGCTAGTTCCCTTGGAAAGTAAAGTGGGTAAGTTCTCTAAAGACCTGTATCCAGCAAAAAAAATTAATGATTCAGCCAACACTTCTTATCACAGAGATTGAGTTAGCTGCCTGATACACATTAGAAAGACACTACCGATGAAGCCAGAGTGAATCAACCTCTGTTCATCATTGCCACACCTACGAAAAAAATAAATCTACTTCACATGTCATTAAACAGGTTAGTGAGGGTAAGTTATTTCATCAATATACACACAATTAAATATATTTAACCTCGAGGAAAGTGGGGGATGCTACTGGAGTAACTGAAAGAAATTTGACTTTAAAATGATAAGGAAAGCAATCATAGCTGAATTGCATTTGTGGACCAATGCACACACACTCTTAAACTGCAAGAGTAATATATATGGAGTTGAAGGAAGTAAATTCACAGCATCTAAAAGAATTTTAAAAATCATCACACATTTAGTAGATCATAAAAATTAAACTCAAAAAGCATTTTACAGGAATTTCCAGGAGTAATCACTTTCCTCCAAATGGAGTGATACTGGATTCCATGCACAGATAAAACCTGTGCTCAGCAAAATAGATAATTCAGGCATCTCTCACTGGAACATCCTATAGCTATAAGAGGTTTTGTGCTGGTTTTGACTGGGATAGAGTTAATTTCCTTCACAATAGCCAGTATGAGGCTGTGTTTTAGATTTATTCTGGAAATAGGGCTGATATCACAGGTATGTTTTTGTTACTGCTGAGCAGTGTTTGCACCAAGTCAAGGCCTTTTCTGCCTCTCACCCCACCCCAACTGAGAGTGGATTGGGGGTGCACAAGGAGCTGGGAGGGGACACAACCTGGACAGTTGACCAGAACTGGCCAAAGGAATATCGTGTACTGTACAGCATCATGCTCAACACATAAAGCTGGGGGGAAGAAGAAGGAAGAGGGGCAATGTTTGGAGTGATGGCATTTGTCTTGCTGAGTCACTGTTAACACTTGAGGGAGTCCAGCTACCCTGGGGATGGCTGAACACCTGCTTGCCCATGGGAAGTGGTGAATGAATTCCTTGTTTTACTTTGCTGGTGACTGCAGCTTTTGCTTCACTTACTAAACCGTCTTTATCTCAACTCATGTGTTTTCTCACTTTTACTCTTTCAATTCTCTCCCTTACCCCACTGTTGGAGACTGAGTAACTCTGTGGTGCTGAGTTGCTGGTTGGTGTTAATGTACAACAATTTGTAACAGCAGTTCTTTCAGAAAGATTGAGGTGAGGGTGTTACAGTCCACTCCTGTGACATCTACAGTCCTCGAACTTCATTAGGGTCTCAGGGGAGTGCACGTGACAAGAGAAGTTTTGAACTCAGTACTTAAATTCAACATAGTGCTTAAAGAAGACATAAGACCATGATTAAATACTTAGTTGAACTGGGACACCTAAGTTCCTCTCTGGAGCAAAATGAAACTAGACACAGCTGGTGTGTTCGTTCCACTGCAGCATCTAAGTATCTGAGCATTTATCAACATCTGGTTCACTTCAAAACTTGAAAGTCTGTGATTGTAGGAACAGGCTCACAGTTAAACAACTATTTCAGTGATTTGTTTAAACAGCGCTAACTGCTGGGTTTATCACTAGAACAACCTATGTGAATTGATTTATCCACACTTGCATTCTTCTTGAGGTCTTCTATTTCACAGAGAGCTTTTGAAAAGACACTTTTTAGACCTGTCTGTGCATTTACCCCAGACAAACAGTTCTAACACAACGTAACAATTTTGGCAGTGCTGTTATGGTGGTGGGGGTACCCTGTGACCTGTAAAACACACTCCATCGGGTATTGTTAATACAGGATCAATAGTATACTCCCACCTCATCTAATTTCTTGTACAGAGAGTAAAAGCATCACTCCACTGTTGCTGAAAGATTAGAGAAATCGTCAGATGGAATTTGTCAACATAATAACATATATCAATGTAGATATTTGAAAATTTGGAACTATTCTACATTATGAAAATAATTGTAAACAAGAAAGCTAACTTTTCTTAAAGTATTTTTACCTTTAATCTTTTGAGCTGTTAGAACAGATTAAATGCAATCCTCCTAGCATGATGTAGAGACAATATTCTACAAAATACTTGGTAACAGATGTTTACTAATCACTGATAAATTTTGCATATTTAAAAGGAGAAATGGCTTTTAGAGACACTGCTGCTGTAATTATAAGAGCATATACAAACCATATGAAGATTTGAAACAAAATCTAACCTGGGGATAAATATAAAACTGCAGTAGTTTTGAATCTGAGACTTGCCCACACTTCAGCTAACTTCTTTAAAAGTCAAATGACATACAAATAAGCCCCCATGTAAATATTAGATAAAAATTTTCTTTGATTGCTTTTCACAAACTTGCAGTTCTGTTTTGCCTTTTCTGTTTTAGTAAATGGATAAATGGACGCTTTGAAAAGTTTTTAAAAATCCACTCAAAAGCACACCTTTCAAACAATGCCTTCTAAAAAGAAATACCAAACTATGAACATGCTACTTTGGAGACAGAAGCATCCAGCCAGAGAACAGCACCATACAATGCAGCCAACATGTTCATTTAAACCACACTGACAATTGCTCATATTCTTCATAGCCCTGGATGGACATGAAACGAGGAACCCAGTTAGGCTTTCTGTATAATATATAGGTAATTCTATTATTATATGTGGGCTAAAGAAATCAAATGGATTTTTAGACCTGCTGCACTTACTGACTTTGGAGAAAAGAACATCTGTGAATGTGCTTTCATCTAAAAAGTGCTAACTGGTACTTCAGTGTCATGGAAAATTTACTGACTAAAGCAAGCAAGACTGTAGACTAGACATATATGTGCCTACGTAGAAGACTGAGGACATCATTCTGTTAACAACCTTTCCCCAGACAGGGTGCAGGATTTCCACAGAGTTTGTAAATGGCCAGAACATATAGAGAGCTTCTTATCTGTCAGACATTCATTCAGGAATATCACTATTAAAAAAAGANCACAAAAAGACACAAACAAAAAAACCCCTGAAGGCAGAAATGCAACTCCAGACAACCTAACTTGAAAATTGTTTGAATGCCTCCTGTCAAGTACTTTGTGCCTGTTAGGTAACAGAAAGATTGTCGGATAAACCAAATATGGAACCCTGATAGATGTGTGATGTTTGGTCTTTTCAATAAAAAATAACATCTTTTGTCCAAGTATCAGAATGTTTTAACAGAAGAGTCTTTGGCATGTCAGAACATTAAGGCACCTATTGAGAAAATTTGCTTTGTAATGAATAATATCTGAAATGAGACAAAAGGAAATTTTTAGTAGGAGATAGAGTAATCTTTACAGCAGTCTGCATGGTAACAAATGAACCCTGCAACTAGCTGTGAGGAGCTGAATCATATGCATATTAAAATATTCATAATGCTGATAAAAGGATTATTTTTACTGAAGATATAGCAAAGTCTTGGACATTTTTGAAGGTAGAAACTTCTGCTAGCTTGTGAAGTTCTACAGTCTATTGCTTCTATAAAGAGAATAATGTCAAATACATTTCATGCCATATCCATAGATAAAATACAGATTTACATGTCAATAAGGATTGATTCTTATTTTCCCTTTTAAGACATTCGTGTTACTAAACAAATCTGACTCATGCACTAGAGAAGTAATATTGTAAAATGAACAAAGAAAATGTATCATGGTTTCCATGAACATACACAAGAAGTTTGTGTTCCACGATTACTCACATGGCCAAATTATTGTGTTCCACGATTACTCACATGGCCAAATTATTTGAAATTTAAATGACTGGAGAGTTCATCCATAGCAGTTTCACAATACCTCCATATTTTATGAACATTTGAATAAATGGTTACAAAATGGAAAATCAGACAAGGAATTCTTTACTGACTGTGCTCACCTTGCCCTAACTCATCCTGAGCCAGACATATCTCCATCCTATTTGGGCACCAGTGACCCTTTCCTTGAACTTCATGGCACACTTCCATATCACAGAGAATTTATTACATAAGGACTGGCTGCAACCATATAGCTCATGTGAATTACACACCCTCAAATTGATGCTAGAACTAAACCAGATTTCGCAGAAGTTAATTCATAGCCTAACTCAAAATAGAGCTTTAATTTCCCTGGAGACATGGTGCTCAAAGAAGAGATACAGCCATACTTTGTAATGGTTCAAAATCCAATGAATTTTACTAAATATACAGAACTAGACTCTGAGAAGAAGCACAGGGAACTGTACCCACTCTAGCGAGGTTTAGAATTACTTAAATGTAATCACTCCCAAAAACTGTTTGTTGGAACAATGCATAAGCTGTTCTTACTGAGAACAGCTTCTTGTACAACAAAACCCCCATCCCTCATTATGTGTAACTTGTGAATTGTAACTTGACTGAGCAAGTTCTCACTTCCTTGACTTGGGATATGCTGATGAATTATTTCAATCAGCTTCTGTGCTGGTGGAAATCATATTTAAAATTAACTGACTGTAGCATCTGTTCCAATGCTGTAAAGTGCTGTATTCAGACTATGGCTGACACATGGAGTTGCACAGAGGACATAAGTATGCCTGATGTCATACAAGACTTGCTGTGTTCTTAGTGGTATATTCTGAAGGAGCAGGATTCATCTCAACCATTATTTGGTTATCCAAGCAGCTCTCTCTTTTCCTGAGAGAATTAATTATTTCCATGAAACAGTCCAGCCTATTCTAAAATTTTTGCCTTCTCAGGGTCCTTATTTCTCTTCATCAACTTTTGAAGAAGCCTGAAGAGTAGCTGAGATTCCTTGTTTTTAAAAAGCTGCTGGAAGGCAAATACCCTAAGAATATATCACTCGCTGCATTCTGACTGTAACATTTCAAGGTTATGTTTTGAATGAAGGCTTAATATCTAGACAGCTTTTTTTTTTCTTCTTCCTATCTGAAAAATAATTTTAAAAAAAAGTGCAGGGAAAAACATGCAGAAAGAAAGGTGAAAGATCAGAAACTCTGGAGTGCTTGGCTCTGCACTTATTTATTTATTTTCATGAGAAGTTGATACTGTTGTTTCTAGTGCTTTCCTCGTAGTTGATGAACTTGTGATGGAAAGGTGTGTGTAATTAGAGCTGTCAATATTGAATTCTAAATGTGCACTGCACTATGAATTTAATCTAAGTTTCCCGATCCCCAGTCCTCCCTCGCCATTGCCTCTGGGAGCGGCTGAAGCACTTGACTGCTGCTGTGGCAAATTGGGTCCTAACAAGTATGATGCTTTACTGCTTCTTGTTTTTTCTAAGATACAACTACAGCATTTCAGAAGAACTCACCTGGGCATTAATTCAACAAGAAATGTTGGTAGGAGTATTATATTTTCCACGTTTTGATATCTCACTGAATGACTTGCATATAAAGAGGGCTGGCAGCTGGTTTGTGTCAGTGACTGATGTGCTTGTCATTTTAGACTCAGATTTGGCAGACTCACCACTGCCAGGCTTAAGAATAATATTCATTTTGCAGTTTCCTATTATTTTGCAATTTTAACTAGCACAAAAATAAAAGAAGAAAAAAGAAGAGGAAAAAACCCACAAAATGAGGCTGTGACAAAAGTATTTATATTTAAATGTTATAGGTTTTGTTTAATGTTGAAAAAAGGTAATCTCAGTTCATGTCACCTTTACCAGTAATAACATGTTTATTCAGCTATGTAGAGTGTCTAAAGTAAGGAATATTCATTTTTAGTGCATCAAATTAGTTCAATTCATATGTTAATATCCTTCGGGATCTCATTCATAACTGATAAAACCTAACAACAACTAGATAGGATATATGAGGTATTTCCATAAACACCTTATTTAAGATGGATGTTTTTATGCTATGTAGGATCACATCAGGGATCAGGATGAATTTATATGTTATGCAGAAATAAAAAATGCCACAAATTTTTCATAAGAAACCATGGATGCACAGGGCCATCTTCCAATCCACAGGTTATTTTATTATTTATTGTATCTTGTATCTGTTGCTGAACTCAGAAAAGTAAAAGAAAATGACAGAAAGACAGAAAGAGCCCACATCATTCTCATAATTAATGCAAAAAAGGAGGGTTTTTTTCATTTTATTTTAGAAAAGACAACTCCTCCTGAGTTTAAATGCCACCAGATGGGCTCTGCTTCTCTGAAATAATGGTATCATTATACTGTATAAAATGACCAGAACTGAGGCTTCTTCACTCAGATCACAGCCATGGTACAATGTACCAGACTTTGAAGCACTGCTTTTCATTCAGAACAGAAATAAAAATATTTTAGAACCATTTACATCAACGCCTCTGGGTTTTTCTCACAAAAGATTTCATTACACAGTTTCATAGTAAGAATTTAAGCACATGTAGAACTGTAAAATATTTGCACTTGGTATTTTGATTCTTGCAGTAACTGGAATCAGCTGCAAATTCTCCATCAGTCTCCTCAGCAACATCACACTGGGGAAACTGAAACAGGTGAAAAATTAACCCTGCTTGATGTTGCTGCTCTGCCCAGTTTGTCTGCCTAAAACAAGGCCCAAGTTCCTCTCCCCACACTGCTGTGTATCTGACACATGCGATGTTTATGCCCTGTAACATGACATTGTCATTGCTAATAAGAGGCCATGTGTTTTCTCTGAGTGTGCTCAGTTTGCAGGGGCATGGCTCGCCAAGCCTGCTCTGCTTGAGCTGTTCTTGACCTGCCCACAGCATTGTTTCTCGTGGTTAATTGTGGCCACAATTTCTCTGACTGCCCAGATGTCTGTGGCTAATTTGTTTTGCTTTCCTTTATCTTTGTGTAGTATAAATTGAAGTAGTGAGAAGCTACTATAGGCAGAAGGAGAGATTTTTGGCCCTAACAGAATGAAGTAGAGAAATACAGTCCTGGTATGATAGCAAAGGTCTTCAAGGACCAATGCAGAGGTGCACTGGCATGTGATAAGGCATGGGGAAAAGTCTGGCACCAGCAAAACCACAGCTAAAAATACCTCATGGCTGTTAACAGCTCATCCGTGGTCAGTCACAGCAATGCAGAGCTGGATCTGGGCAAAACTGGTTTAGGGATAATGAAGAGAACAAAAATTGCATAAAAAACACAATATACAGTCAATTTGGATATAACATGGAGCTGATGATCAACGAAGACAGAGTAAAAGTTTTAAAGCATGCTAACAAACATACAAAAATGATTCCAAGTGGATTCTAGAATGGAGAAGCCACTAACATCATATTCCTGCCAGAACGAAAAGAACAAGCTGACAGCTGTGGTGTTTCCCTCTCTAGTAATCCAAAGCTATTTTAAGAAGCCATTTTAAGTAGTCAGTAGCATAAGATCCAAAAAAACAGTGGAAGGGAAGGCATAACACCAGAAAAAGGAACATAAGAAGTGTGTGTTCCAATTTTAATTGCATTATTAATATTATTGAAACGTCTTTCTCCATACAAGTATTATAGCTGCTTTATTATTCCTTCTTTCTTCCGTAAAATTAGGACTAAATATGATTCTTGAATATCAGTGTTAAAATATCAGTTATACTAACAATAAATTCTCAATTTGATGTATATATTTATACAGTATGTTTCATCTTTGCAAAACCCCAGAATCTGAGCATAACATACAGTATAAAGAGCTAGTGTGAGCAATCAGTTGCATTTGCAAATCAATTTAAAACAGCTTGAAAACTTTCTGGACAGCATGAAACAATCATTGGAAAAAAGGGGATGCAAGAGTGGCATTTTACGACTGCAGAAAGGATGTTGAGTAAAATAATGATACTTCTGGTGGAAAAGTCACAAATACAAGTTTCTCAATACTTAGAAGTGCATTAGTGGGAAATTGCTGAAGCTGTTTTCACAGGTGGTTTTGAATATGAATACTCAATCCATATATTTATATTTCTGAACATATTTTATTTCCCTATAATCTTTTAGGAAAGGAAAAACCCTCATACAATAGTAAAACACGACCTGAAAATGGAAAATTGTCCCCTTTGAACAGCCATGAGTAATTATGTTAGTCCCACAATCTTCAGAAATGCCTTTCTTTGTGTTCTCATTTTGCCTTTCCTCAAGTTCTAAGCCACTAGACAGGTAGATGCTGACTGGTGACAGCAGAGGAGCCACAGAAACTCTGAAAACATTTTTGTTTAATGTGGCTGGAACAATGGCACAGTCTTTCAAACGCTTTGACATCCCTCACTGGCTGACATTCTGCTTAAAAAAAATCCCAGTCGACTGGAGCAACTGACACATGGACTGTAAGTCATGAGATTCAGATCATCATATGATCCGCTGAATGCCTGAGTGCATTGTAAATGACAATATGCACCTGAATGTCAACACAACAGAGCACTGAGGGAACATAATGGCCCACTGTGATGCTTTGGACATTTATTTAGGCTCCCATACATTTCCATTTTTCTTAGTCATTCTCAACAAGGAAGGAAAAACTAAAAACAGAAAATGGGGGAGAGATGNGAAAAGATGAAAGGAAGGGAGCAAGAGAGGGAGGGAGAAAAGATTTGGTTTGTCATGTATTCCAGGAGGGTCATTTAGAAGCTGTACAATGTCCAGCACTGATAAATCTCTCAAGTACTGTAGCTGGGTAAAACAAATCTCTTATCTCTTTGGGGAAATTACGATAGCTGAAAATGCTGGTAGTGAGGGAGAATTTTATGTGGTGCCACAAATGGATTCACAGACACTGATGATCAGACAGCATTTGCTGAATACGATCAAATACTCACTTAACATGGGCAGGGCTCTGCAGTGTATAGATGGAATAAATCTAGCAATGCTACCTTTCTGGACAGTGAAAATGCACCAAGTTTATGCTGTTAACCATATTTTATCCACAGAGATGTGTAAGGAGATTAGATTTCTCCTTTTTCTTCTTGATTCCAGTTAGTTAAGAAAGTTCAAATCTGCAGCAACTTAAGAAGGTTCCAGTCAGAGAACAAAGATTAAGTGAATTCACTTTGATTTAGTAGTAAAGTTTTTGGGTCTGTTCAGAAATTACATAATGGGAAGAAAGAGCTCAAAAGGAGACTAGACAGTAAACTCCTACAGCAGTCTATCACTAGTAAGAGTAGGAAGAAAATACAGTATTAAAATTATATCACAAAGATATTTAATGTATTTTAGAAATGAAAAAAACCCAGGAATAAATGAGTTATCCTTTTAATCTTAATCTATCCTATCCTATTCCATCCCACCCTATCCTTCATGTTGCTACTCATCCGTATGTGATTTTAACTTGCTGTCTCAACAGACAGACAAAGGTATTATACCACTGAACACAGGTATTATACCATTGAGAAATGCCAGGGCTATGGAAATACTCCAGAGCCCTCAGTGAGATGCTTGGGGTTCTTTTCACAACTTTATAGGGAGAAGAAGCAGCCTAGAAAAGGTGCTAAACTGAAAGCCATTGCATTTTGGTGCTCTGATGAGCTACCTACACTAATCAATAGGGAGGAGAAAAATCTGTTATCCTTTCACTTTGTGGCTGAAGATCTTAGTTTGGGACTTGAATCATCATCTTCCTCTGATACCTATAGAAGTGCAGGGAAGTTAAGCTCCTAGCTTGGATGGCTCACAAGTGAGGTGGAATGAACTTCAGCCTTTGAATGCTTGTTGGTTGACATTTCTGTTGCTCCCTAGTATCTATTTTGGATGGTACATTCCCATGTCTCTCCTGAAATATGGAACAGAAAACAAGTCTTTCACACAGATTTAGTAGATTAATTAATCTCTTACATGAATGGGAATAGAAATCATTTTCATATGAATTCTGGGGCAATGAATAACTAATTTTTGAAATGCAAGTTGTGTAAGTTGAAGGGGAAGAAGGACTGCAATACCTAAGTTACTTTGAGTGCACTCAGTTTGTCCACTTGTAAATGAGAGCAATTATATGTTCCACATAATGATTGAGTTCATGAATGTTGCCAAAGACTCCAAGATCTTTAGTTGGAATGCTGCACAGAAGTTAAAGGATTATTTTTTAATGCAGAATTATATTTTAAGATGGTTTGAAAATGTTTCTTATGAATAAAATGAATTTAACAAAAAAAAAATTCTAAAGGAGGGATTTTTATCCTCTCCAGTGCTATAGCTTTGGCACTTTGTTACAACTAAACTATTTTAAAGCTTGAATTTTAAAAAGAAAACATTTTGAAGGGCTTTTTAAAGAAGTGTTAGTATTCTAACAGCTCTCACTAGCAATACAGGTAAGAGACTAAAAGACTTTCTCTTATAAACCTGGATTTTCAGGATTAATTTATCATCTTTTTAAAATCCCATTGGGTTAAAACTTGTCATACAAGCTGTCAACCCATATCTCATACTTTTTTCCTAAAAGGAAATGTTTCAAATACTTCAGAAAAGTTTTAGATATGAACCAATCCCCAGAATAGAATTTTAATTGGCTTACATGGGGTTTTTGATCAGATGAAGATAGAAATTCTGTCAGACACGTTTGCAACAATGCACACCAAACTACTATTGTTATGTGTTCTAGAAATTTAAGGGGTAAAATCAGCAAATAATGGCCCACAGATGCCTAGTAACCCTCTTGTCTCATGGGTGAATGGGAGATTAATGAAAAGATTAATGAAGTAGGCTTGCAGCCTTTTAATGTGGATTTTACAGGATGCTGGTTAAAAGGATTGTGTTTAGTTACTGGAAAGACTGATTGCAACCTGCAGTACTGAAGCCACATGAATCATTGCATTAGCATATAGAATTGAGAGAACAAGCAATTTTAAAGGTACTTAAAATCATTTCTTGATTGATTAAATTCTTCTTCCAAGCAAGAACATTTTGCTTAATGTCAGTAAATATGAAAAGCACAACCTCAGTCCTGAACAGCTCCTTAGTCCTCTTTTCCCTTCTCTGGCACGCAGCTACACAGATTTGTTAGACTATGTTTTCCAGGTACCAGAAACCACTCCAGCATCACCAGCTTTTGCTGTGGCACTGTGAAGACAGAAGGCCTTTAAAACAGTGCTCTGCTACTCTGAGTGTATGGAATACTGCTCTATTAAAGAGACTGTAGAAACATACCACAGTGGATGAAAGGCTGCTGGCATTTTGGTAATAGATCCAGGAAAAATGTTTCACAATAGTCTGTGTAGGAAATCACTCTATAGACAGCTGTCCTCTTCTGAAAGGATCTAACAAAGAGTGGTGACATAAATCCCTTCCCCATTCCTACTAGGTTCACGGCTGTATTCTGACCCCACTTGTCTCAGAGGAACAGAGCCTGTGGAGCACTTCACTGATGCCTGTCCCTTCATCCCCGTTAGAACAAAGATTTTCAAAACTCCAGAGGCAAGAGAAGCTTTGGTGCTACTCCACGCACATCTGTTTACAAGTGTAAATATCTGTGTTCATGTGGGTGCTCACATTATTCCAGGTGAAGGTGGTGAGGAGGTAACCTGCCTTCCTTTCTGTCAGACTGCTCAACTGCAAGAGCTCCTCTCTTGCCCTTGCATGTAGGTTTTGCTTTTGTTTCTTTGTTTTTGTTTTCACCAGTGAATACACACAGGCTGCAAGGTTCAGAAAACAGGTGGAGGAGGGAGAGAAAAAGCAGCACATAAATGTTGATTTCACAAGGGTTGTTGGGTATTCATTAGAAACATATTTATAGCCACTCCCAATGCACATGCTGATTAAATTGGTCACACATTTTTCGCTGCTGTTTGTTAAACATGCTGTAGAGTTTTGCAGAATACCTATCAGTTAAATCCCAAATGATGTTCTGCTTGAATTGAACCTAGGTTCTTAACCATATGCTTCATGCTAAAATGTTAATTGGAAATATTTATGGTACTGAATTGTGGGTAACTATTTGTTTTCCATACATACCAATTAGTTAACTTGTTTCTTATTTAAATGATATTTTGTAACCTAAGAAAATAGGGAGGCTGACTTTTTAAGCACTTTTCATACACAAATTACACCACAGAGATTAGCTCCGTTGGTTACAGAGTGGTGCTAAAAAAAACACCAAGGCTGTGGGTTCATTCTCCATATAAGCCATTCACTTAAGAGTTGAACGTGGAGATCTTTATATGTCCCTTCCAACTCGGAATATCCTGTGTATATATTTATTGCACGTTTCTCTACAGATTTCTATGTCCAAGGAGATTTGTGGACGGAGACGACAGTGAGATCTGGGAATATATGACGGGAAAGATCTCCTTCTTCCATCCAGGGGTGGAGCTATTGTAATCTATACAACATAGCCTCCTACAGCCTATGGCCTTGGGCAAGGGTGCTGCTTGTTTTCCTCCCATCTCGTACTGCCCCAAATGCAGCCGTATTTGAAGTTTTGTAAAACCCTTACAACTCTTTGATAGAGCATGAAAGAAAAATATTTCAGAACTTCACTGAAACTAGGATGGCAATTACATTGTAAATAGCTGAAGAGAGAGGCAGTTTGATGTTGAAATGGCAATATCAGATTTGTTCTGATACTTTACTTAAAAGAAATTGGTTTTTTACAGATGGAACAGTCTCATCTCCTGTAGTTATTTAAATAGTTTCCCTGTAACTCATTGTGAAAAGACTATTTTGTTAGTTTGCTGTCTAAAATTCACACAGTTTTAAACGGATTTTAATGATGAATTCGAGACTTTTCAATTCCAGTTTACCACACAAATAAAAGGTATTTCAAATAGGAAAAAATGATTTTTTTTCCCGTCAAAAAGGTAAAATTTAAAAGACTTTTTTACTACTATTCTAAAACCTACATTATGCTTAAAATGCCTGTAATGACCTTTGTACTAACAGGGCATTGCAAAGAGATTCTAGAGAGAGTATAACTCAGTTTCACCCATATCTGTGGGTAGTGAGTCTTACTGAGCATAGGTTTCTGCTGTCTTGTATTTGATACAGGTATTTAGAACTGTGCAACATGGATGCTACAAACGCAGAGTTCTCCTTGCAGTTACTCAAAATTACAGTGAGGGCACAAACCAGTAAAGCATTAGTGCCTCTCTGTCTAATGAATACGACATGTTTTAGATTAGTCTAAGTCTTTGGTGTACTTCTTCTTCCTCTGTGAAAACTTTGCCAAAATCTCTCATTGCAGAATTTAAACTCTTTAAGCCAAATTAACAAAAATCATCCATTACAAACTCTGGAAACTTTCTAGCTCTCTTAGATCTCCCCAATTAATCTCAGAAATATCTTGGGACTAGGACTTCCACTTCAACATACTCACTAAAGTGAATAACATCCAAATAGTGACTTTTAACCTGGATTTACCCAGCACTCCTTTCCAAACTGCATCTGTCATTTTTCTTTGGTAAACTCAGCTGAGACTTCTTCACAAGCTTCAATAAACAAGATGCATATTTTCTGTCTTTGCTTAAATATTGTTCTTTGTCCTTATGCTTTTAGAGCACATAATTAACCCACTCTCTTTACTTTTTCACACGTCTCTTCCATGATATCACAATCTTTTTTATTTCCTTTATCATTTCATCTGAATGAATAAGTGTATTCTGAAATTTATTGGTGGATGAATCACTAGCATGTAAAGATTTATCTGACCTGTAGTGGTATCTTTTGTCTGTACTCTTTCAGCCTTGAATGGTAGTTAAGCATTGATTCCTTGGCTGCTGCTGATAAAACTATCTTTTCAACCAACTGTTGTCAGTATTCTCTGTTGTACATGAATTCCTCCTGTATGATAACATCTTTTGAGCTTTGTTGTTTCACTCTCCTTACCTTTTCATTTTCTCTCAGTGTCCCCTAGAGCATGGAAGAAAGCTATAGCCCCATATAGCCTGCTTTCCTCACATATCGTATTCCACTGACAGAGGCAACCTCCTTATGTGATTGTCCCTGAGAACCTGTGTAAATTTTTAACTGAAAACACAGTTGTGTCATTCACATATGCATAAACATATGGACATCATAGGAAAAAAAAAAAAAGGCAGCTTTTTTTTAGTCAGCAAGAGTATTTGTTGAATCAAAAAGTTTGTGCATTATGTACTTTCTGTGCAGCTACCTCTTTCATTGCTCCTTGACAAAAGTTAATGACCCTGAGGAGGTCATTAACTTGAAGGTTAATACCTGAAGGGCATTTTGTTTGTGTGCTTCCTAAGTTGCACATAATATAAAATATACTGCAATTTTACCTGAATATTTTTCTGGGAGGTTTCTTTAAAAATTTTGTTGATTTACAGGATGAAGTATCTCTCTGAATAAACATAGCTTTTAAGTATGGCACAATGCTATGTGGAAACATACCACACTATTGCAGGATAAAGGACAACACTGAAAAAAACATGTCGATGATGATGATGATGATGATGATGGTGAAGAAGATGATGATGATTAATATTATTATTGTTATCACTGTCTGATGTTTTTGCTTCTGTTGAGTTTGCATGCTGGGGCAGGGGGGCTACAGGAGTGCCTTCTGTAAGAAGCTTCCAGAAGCTTTACGCGTGTCTGACAGAGTCAATGCCAGCTGGCTCCAAGATGGATCTGCCACTGTCCAAGGCTGAGCCCATCATCCACAGTGGCAGCACCTCTCACGTAACAGAGTTAAGAAAGAGGCAGGGAATTGGGAGGAAATGCACAAGAGCTGTAGGGAGGAGTGAAAATATGTCAGAGAAACAGCCCTGCAGATACTGTGGGTTAGTGAAGAAGGAGAGAGAGGAGCTGCTCCAGGTACCAGAGCAGAGATTCCCCTGCACCCTGTGGTGCAGACCATGGTGAGCCAGGCTGCTCCCCTACAGCCCACGGAGGTCAATGGGGAAGCAGAGATCCACCTGCAGGCTGTGGAGGAGCCCACACTGGAGCAATGAAAGAATGCGGGGAGTTCTTCCCATGAGGAGGAAGCAAGAGCAGAGACAGTGCATCATGAACTCATCACAGCCCCCATTCCCTGTTCTCCTGCAACACTACAGGGGGAAGAGGCAAGGCAAATTGTGAGTAAAGTTTAGACCAGGATGAAGGAAGGGGTGGGGGAAGACATATGAAGAGATTCGTGGAGCAAAGCATGTCCTCATTATCAGCCCAGAACAAGGCATCCAAAGAATAGATTTGGTGGAAGGTAAAGATCTAGTAGATTTGACAGCAACAAAGCTCAGATATATTAGACAGAAGCAAAAAGGAAAAGAATAAGCTTTCCCAATGACAAAAAAACGTTCAGAGGAAAAGAAGGAATCGGATCTTCTAAGAACAGAGCAAGACAAGGAGATAAAGAGACCCACACATATTGGGAGGAAAGGTGTTGGGTTTCTCCTCACAGAAGATGTAGTTCAGACTGGAAGCCCAGCCCACAGGGAAGAAGGGGGCATAAAGCACACAAGCTACACGTCCAATGAGGCTCCAAGGGAGCTCAGCCAGCACAAATGAGTGTCAAGCTGGCACAAAACACTTAATTTCAATTTTCCCAATGGAAAAAAAACAACTAATGCTAGCAAAATCAATATTTTCAGGTAAAAAAAAATTGGAGTAGAACAGAGGAGAGGAGGACACAGGAGCCAGTGGGAAAGGGTTGATTCCCTGGACTTTGTTTATTTACCCTGGCAGGTGTGTTATTTCTCTAATTTAATCAAAGAGCTATATAAAGCTCTGATGTTGGAGAAAAGGCAGAATACTGATTAGCAGGGAAACTTGGGTCTAGTAACTCATTGGAAACAGCAGGAGAGAAGCAATGTTGCTTGAACATGTTCCAGATGGGATAGATTAAATTTGTCCCTAGCCCCATATAAGATGTCAGAACCTCTCCTCAAATCCTATAAGCAGTGTAGGGATGGGGAAAGGGGAAAAGAGGGAAGGGAAGGGAAGGGAAGGGAAGACATTACCATTGACAGAAATCTGATAGTGTGAGACAGATAAAAAAACCTTAAGATGACTGAAAATGTTGTCAGTATGGTTTGAAGTTACACCACCATCAAAGGTATTTTGCTGGCCTGCTGATTTTTCAAAAGCAGAACGGTAATCAAAACCTTTGGAAAGCAGCCTAAATCTATTTTAAGACAGAACTCCCTCTGTAAAACATAGTTCTATCTGTTCAAGGTATATGCATTAACATCAGTAGTTAGAGAATCTTGGGAGTTTTGGATGCTTAGTTAATCTGTCTCTGGTCTGCAAAATCTTAATGAGAATTTAAATCTTGCAATCTTCAAATCTTACAAGAATTCATGAAATTAATTAGACTTTACTTAGATACTAAAATTTCCCTGTGGATTGCAAATTTTCCAGGGGGGCCACATGCAAAAAAAAAGGATACCAGCTGACTGCAGTCTTTAGGAAGATATATACAGAAAATTGCCATGATGTTTTAGTTTCATTTTTTTGGATGGGTTAGAATAGAATAGAATAGAACAGAATAGAATAGAGTATTTCAGTTGGGAGTAACCTACACTGTCCATCCTACTTCAGGGCTGACCAAAAGTTAAAACATTTTATCAAGGGCATTGTCCAAATGCCTCTTAAATGCTGACTGGCTTGGGGTATCGCCCAGCCCTCGGAGAAGCTCGTATACAGCAGAATAATCACCTCCTCTCCCCATCTGGTCATGCTGTGTTTGGTGCACCCCAGTGTTTGGTGCTTATTTTGCCCTCTTGGCTGACAGGGCTGGCTCACACCGAGCCTGCTGCCAACCAACATTCCCAAGTCCCTGTCTGCAGGGCTGTTCTGTAGACACCCCTCTCCCAAATATTACAGTGTTAAGCTCGAGGAAGAGAACAACAGATAGGTCTACAGTCCAGACTCAGAGACAGCCACAACTTTATACAGAAATGACTGATAATCTGGAGAAATATGTTTGTTATCCCAGGGAGAGAGATCTCTCCTGATTGCAAACTACAGTGCTAGCTGCAGGACACACACACAAAAATTGGTTTAGATCTGGTCATATCCTGCCCCAAGACTTTCCCATTAATTCTGCTTCATTCCCTAGTGGAAAAACTGATCTATGGCAACTTTACTTGAGCTGTTATTCAGCACAGCTACTGAAATCCTGATGTGCTTTGGGTTCTGCACACTTCAAAGTGCAACAATAGGGTTTTACCAGAAGAATTTGGCCACCTTATAGAGTTATTAAGACTGGTTGTCATCTTAGCTGTAGCAACTGACAGTGTGCATTCTTAAAGTCTGCTCCAGTTATGAAACAAAACACACAAAGGTGCTTTAAGTTAATGTTTTTACCTCTCCTGACAGCCTGAGATCAGATCTCTAGCGAATGAAGTCTTTGATGTGGCTTCAGAGAGCCAGGATTATTCTGAGGCAACATTTCCCTTTAAATGACAACACATACTACTACTTTTTCTCTGTACTTCTGAAACTCTTGGAGTTGTCTTGAGCTGCATAAACATCACTACACAGGTTTGAGACGACCTAAGCTATCCCACCTGTCCTTCAGCTGCTCTTCCAGTGAGGTATACTTTTCTATTTTATTTTACAGTATTGAGAGGCGTATTGTCTCTGGCATTTCAAACACTCAAAGATTTATGTCTTTAGGTAACTCAGCTGAGCCTTTAAAGGCTGAAACTAGCAAAAATGTGAAAAAGGCTCTGATCAAAGTTAATGTTTTCTTCCTTCATTTGAGTTTATTCCCTCCCACACTGCACCGATTAAGTGGGAGAATGCCTAACACCTACAGAAGATACATGCTAGTGAGGGATATGAAAATAATTTAGTGTGATGTCTGTAAACTGTAAGAATTTAAAATACATTAACATAATGCTGTTTGTGTTTCTGTCGCTGCATGTCTTAGGGGCTTGGGATTTTTTATTTCACACAGTGAAAAAAGACATTTAACCTCCTTTTGAAAATCTAACATATTTTAGCAGTACAAAAACATGTGAAAAATAACCTTAGTGTCCCTCTAACTATATCTGTAAAACTGCTGGCCTAATTCTTCAGTGTTTTCCTCTACATCTACTGATGTATAGATGTGTAAAGTAGGATAAATATCAACCAGCTCAGAATGACAGCATTTTACATCCAAGTAGCAATGACTCTGCATCAATGTAAATGACAATCAGGCAAAACCAGCAAAAGTCTAGCTCTATAAATAATCACAGAAGCCTAAATTCAATACGTTCTTGAAGAAACAAACTGCACTTCAGAGCAAGTCTGTTCAATTATAAAGAACAATTTTGAACTAGTATTTTTCTTTTTTCCAAAGCAGTAGATTTGAAGACTTCAGTATTGAAAACCTCACAGTGACCTTAATGGACTAAGTGAATTTTCTTCTCTTATATATTTTTAAAAAAATAATATACAAGCTAAATAAAATAAATAAGAAGTAGATTTAACGCCTAGGTGCACTATGAAGTAATTATTTTTTCCAGGTTTATAAAAATAAATTTTTAATTAAAAGGTAAAATTTGTTCTTTACTTTTTGAAACATGTATCTAATATGTACACATGTACATTATAAAAATACTTCCTTCTTTATTTATAAATATTTCAAATTCCTTTTAACTATTATCAACACTTTATTCTATTTTACTTTAAGAAACATTTGGTCAAAACCCAACACACTTTTGCTTGCTTCAAAGTCTGTTCAAATTTTGGGTGTTTTTTGCAGAATGAATTTGAAATGAGATTTTTAAACTAAGCAGTCAGTTTCATACCACCTGGTTTGAAAAGGAAAAGGTAACGTTTAAACAGTGGGAAGAAAAATTCCCTCTTCTTTCCTTAAAGACACCTTTCAGACTCTTGTTGATTCTTCATCATCAGCAGAAGAATACAAAGGAAGAGATTTCCAGAGATGTTATGAACAGGGATATATTGGGAAGGAATGGTTATACATACCACACCACATCAGCTCGATCTATCTGCACTGGGACATTTTCACTGATGAGGATAATAACTTCTAAAATTGTTCCTACTGGACCACTTGCCTCGGCCAACAGGAACATGGCACAACATGAAACAGATAGAGAAAAGGAAAAAAGTATAAAGAAAAAGGAAACCCAAACGACAAAACAAGTAAACTCATTTGAGTGTTTATTCTAGCAGACAGAACATTGAAGATCACTAAGTAAGTACCACAAATCTCATCTCCAAGCATCAATGGAGATGCCATGTAACCAAAAGAAAGAGCACACCACTGAAAGGAGATGGTGAATGTGTGGTGGAAGACTTAAATGGACAAATAGTGTTCAAACCAAACATATTTTCATCTTCTTATATGTATTTGATTCCAGACATTCATTCAACACATTTCACTTTATCTTTCTGGATGATATTAGTTGATTAAAAATTAGCATTCACTACGAAAAAGATATCATCTATTTCACAAAATCTTACTTGGAATATTTGCTGTCATTCTGTGCTAGATTAAAATAAAAATCTCCCTGCCCATCTATGGTAGATCCGCTGTAGAAGACCATGGCCTCTCAGTACTCATTTTTCTTCTAGGACTGGACACTGCAACACAGCTCAGGTATAACACTCTACATTATAAGTTACCCAACTTTAGGTGAGATGAATCTGACAATTCCCATCTTGCCTTTGGGAGCTAATCAACTGTATGTAATTAAGTACTTCTTAGACCAGAAGAAACTAATAGGTAGCTGAGAAATTTGGGTTAGAATACTTCATGTTAATATTGCTGCTCCAAATTATATCCAACATTCATTCTGAACAATGGGTTATTAACTGCTCTAAAATAGGAAACGTCTCTCACCTAAGATATACTTATATTGACTCAAGACAATTTTGCTAAACCACATACATGCTTGGGTTTTTTCTTATTCCTGGGAATGTTTTGTAATCTGTTGGGTTTTAGTTTTTTTACACAAATACACAATTCATTTCACAGACATTCCTTCTCAAATATCATTTTCTGAGATCTGTTTTGTATTCTGTGATATTTTTGGAGAATATATCAAATAATTCTTTGAAGCTTTAAGCACAGAAAAAAAAAATCAATATGTGTAACACTAAGAGTGAGCAAAATGATAATGACAAAATCTGTAGACTAAAGGATTTTGTCTATTTTAAGTAGACATTTTTTCCCAGACAGAGATGAAGATATTTTCTCAGTGATCACATCTTGAATTAAAATGAGGAGTTAGGAATATGACAGGCTACATTAATGCAGAAGGAAACAAGTGAAGGTTTAGTTGTACTTTTTAGATGCATGCTGAAATAACAAAAAAATTTATTTCTTTGAAAAATTCCAAATTTACAGATTTAGTATCAATCATCCACAGAAAGGGAGGAACATAACGCTTTTTAATGTTGCAGTATAGAACTGAATAGATGACACAGAGACACTCACATAAGCACATAACATTTCCTATTTATGTACAGGACATGAGTGTCAGTGGAAGTTACAGAGCAAGTAAGCAGTAGCCGTATTTTGTGTATTTAATGTGTAGAAAGATTTCATTGTTTCCCAGTTGCACAGAGTTTAACTCTCAGTAAGCCAAGTGATATAAGACACTCTATACTGAGCAGAAAAAACAGATAATGTGCATATACTTCAGCTTTCTAAAGCATTAAAGTGGTAATTTGATATCTACCTTTCTAAATAACTTACAACAAAGACCTGTTTTTATTCAACTGAAGTAGCACATTCTATTTTTGCAGCTAACCAGTAAGTACCCTGTCCTAAAACAGGAGATGAAAATATGTAGGGCTGTAACTGAACATGAAACTATCCTCCCTCAGTATCTATCAAGCAAAAGTTGAGCACCATAGACTCAGAATTCCTTTAAGGTAATTGACATTTTGAGATTGGGGCTCCTGCCAAACACTTCTTAGTGAAGACAGATGTACAATATAGGGCAATGACCACAAGCTGTGGCTCAGGAGGTTCAGATCAGACACTAGGAAAAGAAAATGGTGCAGTATTGGACTGGGTAGTCCAGAGGGGTTGTGGAACATTCTGACTTGAAAGGTTTCAAGACCTGGTTAGATAAAACCACAGCTCACCTCATCTACTTTCATTTTGTGTGGGAGATTGGAAAAGCAGTTTATAGAGGTCCCTTCTGGCTAACATTTCTTTGGCTTTATGATCATTAATGAGTTTGGCCTGTGTACTGGGTCTGCCTGGAGTGGAGCTACCTTTTCTCTTAGCAACCCATGCAGCGCTGCAGTGCTTTGTGTTTGCAGCTGGAAAGGTGTTGGTACCACACCGAACTGCTGGCTGCTGCTGAGCAGTGCCTGCACAACATCAAGGCTCCCTCTCCAAACACCACACCAAAGGGCAGTAGGTTGAGGGTGGGAAAGGGGTTGGGAGGGTGCGTAGCTGACACAGCTGACCCAATCTGATCAAAGAGATATTCCACACCATGTGATGTCATGCTCAGTGAGAAAGGCTAAAAAAGGTATGGGGTTGGGGGCATTTGTTATCAAAGTATTTGTTTTACAACACAACTCCTACCTATACTGAGGCCCTCCTTCCTCTGAAGTGACTGGACATCTCCTGCTGAGGGAATGTATAGAATACATCTTCTGCTTTGGTTTTTTTGGTGGTTTTCTTGCTTTGCTTCCACATGTGACCATTGCTTTATTTCGTTAAACTGCCTTTATCTCAACCCAAAAGTTTTTCGTCTTGTTTTCTCATCTTGTCCTGTTGAGGAGGGGAGTGAGAGGCTGGATTAGTAGGCACCTAGCACACAGCTATGGTCAACAGATTTCAGCCTAATTTCCCATAGATAAAAATGATAACATGTGAATACTTTTAATGCCTCACAGGAGTTATTTTTAAATTTGATGCCAATAACAGACCTTAAATCACATGGTACAAGAAACAAAGAGACACCTTGGCTGTGTATTTAGGACAGCCTTCTGGACTTTCTTCATGATGAGTAGAGGAAAGAAGAGTTTGATGTCTGTTTCAGCAATGTTTCTTAGTAGTGCCAGTGGGACTGCAGGCATTTCCTTCCCCTGTGTGGGCCCTGAACACCTCAACTGGTCAACTCTGCTGGCTGAAAGAAGGGATGAGGTAGCTCTCAATTCCATCTGCATCGCAACTCTGTGCTGGGGATCACTTTAGCCTGGCATATAAGGCTGTTTCTATTTCTGTCTTTTTTTTCCCCCAGTTCTCTAGTATAATATTATCCGAGACTTTTACCCATCTTTTAAAGTTGTTTGCAATTGATTAAGAGAAAAAAAACCTATTTTCAGTATAGAATTAGTCCTTTTGGGCCATGTCTTCATTCCTCTCACAACAGATTTCTGCCTTCCAATTCACAACTCCAGCCCCAGGACCCCAGACCCATGAATGTCACACCTACCCACACAAATAGCTGACATTCCTTTACAGTTCTTGTTCTTCAGGCTCTGCACCTCTTCCATCTCCCAACACCTGGGTCTTGCTTCTCTACACTTTCCTCATATCATCTTTATTTGTATTGTTTATTTCCTTAAAATATACTTTATTCTCTTTTTAATGAGTTTCCCCGTATACTATTTTGTATTTTTTTTTCTACATCCTTACTAGATCAGGCTCCTACACTGTGCAACAGTCTGGCTTCTCTATTCTTTTCCCTGTTCTGCATCTACCTTCACACCCCAGCAATGCTGACAGGGAATATTTTCCTCTCTTAGCCTCACAGGAGACTTGCTGCTCCTCCCATTCCTCCCTTCCCTCTGCTAATGACCAGGAAGTGAGACGAACAAGATTGACAGCCTCTGAAGCACGAAAAGTCCCATCTGGGCTTTGTAGATTGAAAATCTTATTAGTTTTGCTTCCAGCCAAGTTGTGCATATGGAGCCGAGCAACTGGGGTAAGGAAAAGTGCAACTAGGGGAAAAGGGAAGACCTGGGGGGGAATGAGAGCAATCACTAGGTAAAAATGCAAATAAAGAAGAAATACAGGGAGATAAAGGTAGGTGGTAGAGAGAAAAATTATAGTATCCCATTTAATCCTTCTACTTTGCTGCCAGTTTTTCACAACCTATATCCTAAGGTAATGTCTAGTCTAGATCTACAGAGAGAATTAGGCTTTGAAGTCTCACCACAGATTGGTAGTGCCTTGCTGACCAAATGATCCACAAAACAGACTGCTGAGTTTGGGTGGTTTAGCTGCAAGATGCACTTCAACTTTTGCTCTTTTATTTTCCACTGTGGAACAGATTAACATCTTGCTGACTACCCGCTCCCCAGAGGTATTAGCTGGCCCTATATTCTGCCTTTCTGCCCCAGGCTTCCACTATTGGGGTATGCCTGAAATAATATCCAAGAAGGACTTGGTCATGGCTCCAAATGTAGACAAATTTTGCACAGGAATCTGGTGCTAAAGCAGTTTCAGTAGGTACATGAAAGGTCTTCTTCAGTCTCTTGGGACTAAACATAGGTCTCAGAAGATTACAGTCCTTTTGTTCTGTGTCCTTGCCTTTCTTCTTTATCAGTATGTCTTGAGTTTAACTTTCTGACTGTTCTCATACGAGAGCTTTCCGTGTGAAATGTATTCATATTTGCTTTCAGGTGTTGCAATGCCAGTGACCAAATTGCTTCAGCCCCCCAGTCCTACTGCCTTTAACGGGTGTAAGCAAGAATGTACAGATTCCTCCTTAGGCGATCTCTCTCTGCACGAGGCACAATGGCAGCTGCACACCACATCACTTCCCCAGCAACCCCTTTCCCTGCCTGCCTTGAAGGCTTCTCAGAAGCACATAAGAGACAGGGCAGGAGCAGTCAGGACACAACGCACCCTGGCTGCTCTTCCTCTGACAGATTCTTCAGCATCCTATTGACAGCTGGTGCAAGTTATATCAGCCCCACAGCCATCATAATTTTCACAGAGGCTGGAAGCAGACTGAAGAATCAGGAAAGCCATAATCCAAATGCACTAGCTAAAAAAAATACTGAGTATTAGAGATGGAACAAACCAGGCTGTACTGTGCTAAAATTGAATTTTCCCCCAAAGTCCTATCTTTCTCTGTACATTTCGTATGGGCTCATAACTGTCATCACAATTATGCTTCCACTGCTTTGCAATGCATATGCTAATACTTCCTTTGCAAGCACACCTGATAATTCTGGTAGAGCCTCGCAGCCTCAAAGCTGGCTTTAAATATTCATTCTCATTTATATTTTCCCCTTAATCCTTACATTTCTTTTCTGCATTCTTCTTAGAAGCCAAATAAAACTTCAGAGTTTTGAAGCTTACATCCCTCTTTCTCCTTCCTTGTTTTTTAAACTGAATGGATGAAACAAATATTCTCACTAACAGAGAAATGCATATTTCTTATCTCAGAAGCAGCAGTTTCAACTTCACAGCCCTTTATCCAGTGCTTACACATCTTTCCCCCACCCTTCAAGCTTAACATGCAACTACTAGACAACATCAACACAGGTTAGTTAGTCATTGAAAATGCCTATAGTTATGTGGATCAGCACAAAGCTTCTAACATCCAGTGCTCCAATAGTTTTGTTAAATTCACAGTTCGAATACACCATCAGCACGAGGTAGCCCATGGAGCGTGAAAATAGCATAGGCTTATAAACCAAATATTCTAAAAATTCTCAGTGTCGTTAAGAAATAAAGCAAGCTGGTGAGGCAGGGAGAAGACTTCTCTTGGACACAAGGTTGTTGCATTCAATTTTGTTGAATGGACTGTTGCACATTTGATTAGTTCTTCAAGGCTGATCTCATGATTGCAATAATATTTGCATTAACAACAACAAAAGAGAATCAGATCAGACAGCCTTTCTGTTCTTTAATCTCTGCCTAACATTTCATATCTTCCACTCCTGGTTGTCTGTGAATCCCGTTTAAATAGGATATGCTGACAAATGCTCATACCCATCTTGTTTGTAACCTCATTTGCAAAGTAGCTGCATGGCCTAGCACTGAGACAAGGGCATCAAAAATCAGGAGTCACTAGTGTACTGCAGGAACGTCCAAACCAGCAAGCTCCTAAATATGCTTTGCATTTTCTAAGGACTTAGGGAGCTTGTTGGAGCCTTTAGTGTTTGATGAGGGACCTAAGCATTGGGCAGGAGCATCATGTTGCTAGAGCCCTGTGGGAAGAGTTTGCATGGCCTCAATCAAAAAGATCTGAAGGATAAGGTAGGTGCTTCTTATTTATCACCAATAGTGTGAGAGTTATAGGTGCATCCATGGACTAGGTGATGTTTGCAAATGGCCTTACTGAAAACTTGTCTGAAACACTTGTGGACAAATGCAAATAGTTGTTTCTTTATTCTGTCCCCACTGTGTGCCTGGCCTGCGCAAAGCAGCTGTGCTGTGTGCAGCCTTACTGCAAGGGAGGCCACCATGCTGCCCAAACATGAAACAGGACACAAAACGTATACTCAGAGCTGGATGCCCAGTGTGCTGGGCAAAATATGCGTATTTGACTGCCCTTTTCTACAAAGACTCACCTTTAGGCGCCTGGATCTGACCAAATTGCAATTTAGAAATTATTTAAGAGAGACTAAATCAAGCCTAGAGTAATAATTATCTCTTCTGCGATTAATGAGAAGCCAGTGTTTTAGAACCTGACAGTATTCAATCACCAATCAAAACTGCACTAGGCATTAATTCCTATGAATACAAATACGTGGAGGTCTGGCTTCACAGCTGGTGCAAATTGGCTTAGCCCCACTGACTTCATGTAAATGGGCTTTAACTAGGCCAGCTGAGGAACTGGCTCAGAAACCACCCAAAACATAGACTTTGTTTTACCAGGAGAGGAAAAAAAAAAACAAAAAAGCACCAAAAACCTCACAATTATAAATAAACAAAAAGGGCATATTATCAGTTTTAAATTACTTGAGCTGTGTTAATGAGCACTGCTCTGTGAAGCCCACCCTAGGAGTATATACCCCAGTGTACAAGTCAGCAAAGGCTATTTCTTTTATTTTGTGCCTGTTTCTTTGTGTAAGCACCAGCTGCAAATACAAGCAATACAAAAGATATAAAAAGATGAGTTTGTGCACATGTTGTTCAAACATGTGCTCTTATTTGATGATTATGGTTTTAGTGGTAAACCTCTGAAACAAAGTCTGCCTCAACACCAACTCAGCTCACTTACAAAGGGAAAATACATGCCTAAGGCAGAGGCCCAGCCAGATGAAAGGTAGAACATCCTTCTTCCCAGGGACCTCAGAGGGGCCAGTGCCTCTCCTCCCCACCAGGCAGTGCTTGTTTCCCAAGACAATGCAGTCTTTACACAACTGTGTAGTAGGTGCTATACAGAAGGGAGATAAATTACTCCTTTTTCTGCAGAGGATAAGAGAGAGTGCTCTCTGGGATAAAACTCTTCCTTTACACAGGGTAAGGGAACTCCGGCTGTACTGAAATGGGGAATGAAAATGGAGCAGGGGGTGGAATGTATTTTCTTGCACTCTTTTCACCAAGATCCACGAACAGATCAGAGCACATCATTCTTATTACATAGTTATGGATGGTGATAAAAACAGCAGCATCCATTTCTTTCTCCTAATTCTCTTAGAAATAGTAAATACTGCTAAATTTAGCCACAAGGCAGCAAAAGCCTGTAATTCTTTTTCCCACCTACCATCTGTCCTTCTTCCTGTCAATTGTCTCCTCCTCACCCTGCTGCTACAGGCAGTGCTGTTTTGCAGGTAGCTCAGAAGCTTTGAAGTTTCCCCTCAGAAAGCTGATTATATAAATGTTAGTATATCTTCAGCTTTAAAGCAGTTGGATCATCTCAGAGCATTTTACTAATTTTTCAGAAGGTTTTATACTGTTCTTTTTTCAGTGGGGATTTTTCTGAGATTATAAAGGGAAAAGATGAATCCATAAAGCAAGGGAAACTGTCAACAAAAGCATTTTTGAGGGAAGTGGTGTATTGTGACAGAATGTCATATTCAGATCTAGATTGTGCCCATGCATTTGCCACAAATATCAATTTCGCTAATATTGTGAATAGTAAGTAATTGAAGGGTTTTTTCCCCCCTATTGTGCTTGGAAGAATAGCAATGTGAATAAAATTTCTGAAAAGATTTTATCCATATTTCTAGAAGGAAATTATAATAACCATGTGAATATCTTTCCTTGATAAAGATTTGGAGGTAAAGGAGGTTTTGTTTTTGTGGGGTTTTTGGTTTTTTTTTTTTGTATTGTTTGTTTTTTAATCAGTGTGTTAGGAGGGATTATTTGTTTTGATTTTTATGGAAATATACATTTTGTTGTACTCTCCCATGGTGTGACGACGCTTGGGGGTATTTTTAGGTGGGGAGTGTGATTCTGAATGTAATATTCTCCACAAACTCTACAGAGGATTTTAATGAATAAGTATGTTTTGAAAGAACTGTCATTACTGGGATCTTTTATAATGTGTTTGAAAGCTTCTCCCAGCACTCATGCTTGCTGTCTCCTGGAAGAATTATAATGTATTGGAAAGATACAATCTATCTGGAGATATATTTTAAATACTTTTATCAAAAGCATTCTGGGTTATTAAAACAGTTTTTATGCAAGCAATTATACCATGCAATAAATGGCAAAACGCTCTAAAAGAGACACACAGAAATATTCAAAACAATAAGAAAAACTGAAGTTGTGATTGCTTTCCCACTTCATTGTATGTGGGATCACATCCCTAATCAAGAAAGTAGTGCCCTAAAATGCAAAGCCAGGTCCTCAAATGTATTCAGGTACCTATATCCCATTGATGCCAGAGGAGCCAAGTGCCTAGTTTCCACTTGATTCTGTGGGTTTGTCAGGTTTGAGCCTCAGATCTGTATTATCTTTTACCTCTACTGGCAGTTATCTTTTTTAGTTAATGCTAAGTGCATCTCAAGATGTGGTGTCATTTGCCACACACAGCACTAAACAGTGAGTTCAAGAACAGAGAGAGACAGTGGTTCCCAGGTGGCTTCCAAACAGAAAAGATTAAAAAAATCAATTGGTAAAGCTTCCATGTAGCAATAATAAATCAACTACCAAAATATGGAGCCTCTAATTTTGCTCCAAGATTTTTTTTTTTTTTTTTTTAAGAAATTTTTCTACTTTTTTTCTTATTTTCTTTTAGGTAAGTAAAAATCATTGTAGTGACTATCATAAGTCTTTCAAATACTGTAGTAATCATACCTTTCTACATTTCTTGAGTTGTCTAATGATGACATCAAACAATGTACTGCAGGTGATTATAAGGTAGGGAGGGTTTTTTTCTGTTCAGCGAGAAGATAAAAATAATGTAGATAAAAGGAACATATCTTTTATAAGACAGAACTCAAGCAATTTGAGGTGGAAATCCATAAAAATATCGCAAGCGTTGTTGAAATGATGAGTCACTTCAGCAGCATAAAAGTAATCTATTTATCTACATTTTTACCAAAGGCTTTGAATTTCTGTATCTCAGATAATAATATATATATTAAAGTACTTTGAAAAAAAGCTCAATTTTACTTTAAGGCATGAGTTCTCTCTTTAATGTATTTCCCTTCTTTCTTTCTGTTTAGCATTATCTTTTATTGCTACTTTTTCTATGCCCTAGCATATATATTTTATAAATACATATGTATTTCTCTTTTAAGGAAATACTATAATCAGCAGGTTAGATAATTCATTTGCCAAATAACATTATTTAAGTAAATGTTCTCTTCTTGCTGATATTAAATCAGAAAGCCCAGTGACTAACTAGAATTTAACCCAACTCTATTAGTGACTTCCCCTGGTAGTATAATTAATGTTTTTCCTTCTTTTTCATCTCTACAAGTCTCTTTCACTCAAGACACATATTACTATAGCTGGTTTTCCTGTTGTCCTTTTCAGTTATTTATCTTCCTGAGAAACATTATCATTTTTTTATAAATGGGGACACTGAGGCACTTGAAAACAATTTGTAATTTATCAGGATAAGTACTGGGAAAACCATAAACAAGATGCAAGTCAACTTTGTGTGGTTCAGTAATTTCAGACATTGACAACAAATCCTCAAATACAGTTCTAAAATTTTATTTTTATATAGATAGGATGCTAAATTTATATCCCAAATCTGGTTTACAGTAAATTAAGAATTAAGGTTTTATTCCGGTAAAAAAAAAGGATTTAGAAAATTTGATTACATGTGTGCACATTTCTTTGATTTCTTCACTACACAGTGCTGTTTTAAATGTCTCATTTTTGAAAGCAGACAAAGCAGAAGAAATGGCTTTTCAATACTTGGCCTATATCATGCACTCAGGGCACTATCAGTACAGTACCTTGATTACCAGATAAATGCTGGCTGCTGTCTCCTCTGAGTTCTTTTCACTTTCAGCAGTATAATTTTATGTTAAGGTTTAGTGACACAACAATTGAATTGCATAAATCTGTTCATTATGCCACTTAAACTGTGAATTTCTGTTGTAAGCTCTAGGAAGAAGAGCTTTATAAATGCTGCAATGCACACATCAAAAAAATAAAAAGAAAAACAAGAAAACAGACACACCCACACCCACCCAAGACCAGATGTTTTCATTAAGCATTTGATGTGTAAATATACACATTAATCATTTCTTTTTTTCTTCATGTATAGCTTGCCCTGCAATTTTCAATTTCATTTGATATGGATTTTCTTTTTGAGTTAGGTCCTTCTCTAGATAGGTTTACTAACTAGAATCATAATCTTTTGATTTTGTCTTTTCATTTACTCCTTGAAAAGAAGATACACCATTCTGAAGCCTAATTTAGACAATGCACAAATTTTATTCTCTTTCCTCACACACAAAGAGGGATTACAAGGTGTTATAATATAGTATTCTGCTAAATATTTAAGGTTTCTAAAAAATAGAAATATTAGACAGTAAGCTGCCTGAAGCAAATTACAATGGAAAGATGGAATTATACTCATGAATTGGGAAAAGAGAGGATTTGTGTAAGAATGATCCTTAATTACATGGAACTGACATTGTCCAACCTGCACCGGTTCTGCCCCCCAGATTTCAAGCAATTTTGTCATACCAAAAGTGGGGGGTTAACACCACACTTTCCTATCAGCCTGCGTGTGCCACATCTGCTCATCAGAGTTCTTGGCTCATTTGCATGCTTCTGCCACTCACTCTGGAATTTATTATGGTAGGACTGCATCTCAGACTTGGCTCACAGCCAGAGCCTACTTCTCCATTCTCCCTTTATAGCTAATACAATATGAAAGTCACTAACAAAAAGACTTTCATGTCAAATTACAGGAAAAAAAATCTCAATTGCCTAATAGGATTTTAAAATCTTATCGTACTGGTGACTTTCTGTAAGTAATAACATTTGAAAAGAACGACTTAGCTGATGTTTTCTTCAACTACTCTGTATGCATTGTAAGTTTCCTTACAAGCCGTAATACACTGCTCTTCTATCACTACAGAGACGATACAGGACAATGGATCACAGTTACATAGCCCTTTCTTCTGTTCCCGTCCGGCTGGGCTTAACATCTTATCACGAGTACTAGCTAAGGTTGTGCACATATTTGTGTTTGGTGTAGATGTCAGGCCTGTTCTCTGTCCGTGCAGGAAGATGGGTTTGTATGTGTGTATATACAGGATGAGTAGATGTACACGTATTCAACTATAACCACAGAGGTGTGGGGGGCGACAGAGAGAGAGAAAGCTGTATGTATACAAAATAGATACTTATATATTTGGTAATATTGCCCTTCTAACTGTATTCAAGGCTAAATAGTGTTAATGTTATAAAGCTTGCTATTATGTCAATAATATGGAACTGCAGTTCTGCTCAGACTAGTTTTGTGTCCAAGAACAGTAACCAATTCCATTACGCTTCTATAATGACCTTTTCTTTCCCACCACCTCCATATCTCTCCTTGAAATTCTCAAGAGCAGTCTGGACAGATATTCAGGGAAGGAGATGAAGTCAGGCTTTGATGCCTTTCCCCAAATACTCAGAATCTCCCTCGTTCCACCAAAGGTTCAGACATCTGTAGGTGCTTGTGGAGAGCAGTACTGTGGGAAGAGGAGGTATTACAGTGGTGATCCAAACTTGCCAATGCTGAGTCATTCCTGATTATTATCCCCACAAAGTATCACAGTTGAATTGTGTACCTTGATAGTTTCTGATATCATAATTCTTCTGCTGGTTGCAGTAGACTTCAGGTAGGATTAGAATGTCAGTAGAAATAAAAGAAAAAAGAATTAACCCTCAGTTCTATGGTTCTCATCTAATGCAGACCCTTGATACAACTTGGCATCTTCTGTGAAGCCTTTGACACAGTTCCCCACAACATCCTTTTCTCTAAACTGGTAAAAGATGGGTGTAATGAGTGGACTATTAGATGGATAAGAAAGTGGTTGAATGGTTGCATCCAGAGGGTACTGGTTAATGGCTCAGAGTCCCAACAGACATCAGTAACAAGTGGTGTCCCTAAGGTGTCTCTATTGGGACATTAATATATTAATAAAATAATTAATTAATGAAATACATTAATATTTTCATTAATGACATAGAAGGATTGAGTGCACCCTTGGAGGGATCGAGTGTACCCTTAGCAAATGTACAGATGAAACCAAGCTGCGCAGTGTGGTTGGCACACCTGAAGGACAGGATGCCATCCAGAGGGACCTGGACAAGCTCAAGAAGTGGGCCCAGGGAATCTCAAAAAGTTCAACAAGGCCAAGTGCAAGGTGCTGCACCTGGGTCAGGGCAACCCCCAGTATCAATGCAGGCTGGGGCATGAACAGATCAAGAGCAGCCCTGCCCAGAAGGAGATGGGGTGTAATATAGGTGCTGGTACATGAGAGGTTGGACATGACTCAGAGATGTGCACTTGTATCACAGAAAGCCAATGGTATCCTGGGCTGCATAAAAAGCAATGTGGTCAGCAGGTCAAGAGAGGTGATTCTGCCTCTCTACTCCACCCTGGAAGTGTTTCAGGCCAGGCTGGATGGGGCTCTGAGCAGCCTACTCTAATAAAAAATGTCCCTGCCCATTGGAGGTGGCCTTGGAACTAGATAATCTTTTTCAATAGAAACCATTCCATGACTGTGATTCTTCTGTGTTGGAGAAAACAGAACATTTACAAGAATAAGGCATCTTTATGGACTTTTGGTTGTGATTTTTAATCAAAAGTACTAAGTACTAGCAACAGCGATAGAAGCTTTATATAATTTTTCTATAATTCAAACTGTTTTTGTAAAATCTTACTTTGTTCAATTTGAAGTAGTGGTGTATCCATATAGTGTCTCAGAGGACTCAGATGGACTAGCCATTGAAGTTACCCATTGAAATAGTAGAAGAGGTCCTAGCTTGTTTACAGATAAATGCAGCCTCCTTCAGTCACCTTCACATTATTCACTGGTGATTGTCAAATAAAAAAGGGTGTCATAGAAACAGATTCACCTTCTGGACCTCTCTTTAACCTGGTTTTTAAGTAAATGAAAGATCTATTGGCAGTATGCTATGCTTGAATTTCAGATTAGCCCTTTGCTTCTGGATTAGCAAGGCTAACTGACATGCACACTGGGACAGCAATTTTGTAGAAGGAAGAAATTTACCAGAAGAAAAAATCAAAATCAGATCTTACCTAATTTTATCCAGCCATATCTATTGCATCCTTTAGGACAGGGCTTTCGTGGTAAGCTTTCTTAATGAAACACTGAGAGACTAAAACTCTTCTCACATGGAAATCATGTCCTCTGAGGCCCAGAGAAATGAGCAGGCTTTTCTTTGGCTATTCCTTACTTGAGAAATCTGAAGCGGGTGTGGACATCTGGAAGAAGAGTTACAATTGCAGCTCTGAGCTCATATTTTTGAGCACCTCAGTGCTCTGCCCCTCAATCTGCCAACCCTGGATTTTGGCGAACCTTATACATGTATGATATTATTTTTTAAGGGGTATATCTAGGCTCTAAATTATTTTTAATCCCTACAGAAATGCATGTCTATTTGCTAGTTGGAACTGGATTCAGAGTGATGGATGAATTCCTTGATGAACAAGGAACTCCATTTTACGTAAATAATTCTTAGCATTTCAAATAAATTTATTTTCCAAAATAAGCAGCAGTCAAGAAAACAGTACATCTTTGACTCCATAAAGGTACCCATTTTCTCCTAGGAACATGATGAACAATTTAAGGAGCATTACCCCTTCTGTGTAATCTCGACCTAATTTCTAGTATTGTGTTCAAAGGTTTTAAAGTTTCTATTTTACCACCTCAGATGGAGTTGCTCGAGGTTTAGTAATGACACATTTTGTAGGTAGTCAGTGTCCCCACAACTCATGAAAGCTCACTGAAATTTTTTTTGTCCCCAGCATCCCATCAGTATACTGACATTTGCAAGTCATTGTTCTAAACAGTGATTAATTTCAATTAAATTAAAAACTACAGAAAAGCAGGCAAGCAAAATAAATACCACAGTATAGGAAAGTCTGGATGCATTTAAAAGCTCTGAAGACCCTCAAACTAAAATGACACACACACAAAATAAATCCCAGCTGCTGTTGCAAACTAGTAAGAAAAACCAAGTCTAACAATAAAACCCCTAAAACAGAAGCCACAGTAGAGATAATTGAGTACTACACTTCCCACTCATTTTCCCCTTTAAATTTAACGTGTTTTGCTAGAAAACTGTTACAGCACCATGATGGGTTCAAAATGAAAGCACTATGTTATAGTGATATGTACCTATAATAATATCCAATATAAAATGTTGAAGTTATATTGCAGCATGATTAGCTTGGGTAAGCATTCTCCTACTGGCAATAAAAGATAAGGCTGTCTTGAACAATTCTGCTTATTTGCCTTCTAATTTTACCATAGAATAGTGGAAGCCAAGGATAGAAAAGCCCTGTTGGGCTGTCTAGCTCATGTAGCTGCCAATGAAGAATTCATCATTGCATTCTGGCTTTTAGCACTGATTATTCTTTTACAACTTCCCTTTGGAGTCTCTTCTATATTATCAGACATATCAATGTGAGGAAGTTTTTGCTGCTTTTCAGCCTACATCTGACTGTTCTTAATTCCAGTCCATTAAACATAGTGACAATCCCTTACACCTCTGTAAACATTTCCTCTTTTTCTTGATGCCAGCATCCAGGTACAGGTACAACACTTGCTTTGTGATCTACAATGCCCAATCTACTCCAGTGTTACAATCTCTTTATGTAATAAAGCTTGTAATAAAATAATTTAAAAAAATTAAGTATTTCCTATATGTGAACAGATACGCCTTTGGTTAGGAAGCTGGGACCTGTTCCATCTACCTTGCTGTGGTGTGAGGCTCCTCCCTGTCTGTTTGGGATGCCTATTTATGTTCCAGCTTCACAACCAACTTCGATGTGTTTCCTTGCTGGCTTAGCTGTTTTTAGCTACCTTCATTGTTCAACAGATCTCTCAAAGTTCCCTCCTGGGTTTAGGAACCTCTAGGAGCAGAAGTCAAAGTATCTTACCGTTTGAGTGTGGCAGCCAGAGCAGAAGAGTCCTAACCACACCTGGCCAAAAGTTACTAATTTACAACACCCAGAACAAGCCTACACAGAGCTGTGTTGTTTTTTGTTTTTTTTTTTTCCTAATAATGAAAGTGCTTTAAAAATAAATAAATTATATTTTAAAGAAAGAGTATGTAGGAATAGTTATGAAAAATATGGTACTTTTGGCAAAATTGCAGAGAAAGAAAGAATCAATTCTTCATAAATATTTAATTGTATGAAGTTCTCAGGCTATGTCTGAGCCAGTTTTGTGCCTTAAACACATTCTTGGGATATTGTTTTCTGCCACAACTTCCCCGTTATGGTATCCTGTGTCCACTTTATTTTATTTTCATTTCCATGCGTTTGGGTTCTCATGAAGGATTAGAACTGTAGGCTCAAAGTCTGTGAACCTGATAAGTTTGCTCTTATTTCAGGTTTTGTGCTTGTGAAACACAGAGGCACAGGGCAAAAAAAAAAAAGTCATGAGAGCTGTTTTAGAGGCTGGATCAGCTCCACCTCTGTAAGGAGACTCTTCTTAGCTACTGATGGCTGGAGGAGTTGCCAAACCACCACTTGAGTCTCAGAGGAGGCATTACAGAAAGCTGCGCCTGTGGAATCTGGGAAATTGCAAATCCTTGGCTATTTCACATTTTTTGACCCTCATATTTCACACTTTTTGATTTTAAAGGGCCGTTTTAGAAGACATTCATTAGAAACACAGAGCAGGATGAGAGGGTCATCTTTTGTGTTTTAAAACATAGGACAGGAAAGGATCATCCCCTACACTTCTTAAACCACTGAAAAATATGACCACCCAAGGAAGAAAGAGACATAAGGAAAAGATGGAAGCTTGTGATTCTTTTTGTTTACATTTTCCCCCTTTAATATTGCTGTCTTGAGTGAACATTTCTTTTCTGTTTTCTGTTGGGAAATGGGGCTGTTTCTACGATGTCATCCTCAAGTGTCATCATTCTTTCTGAGTTGGTTATTCACTTCACCTACAGACTTATCAAAAGCTCCTACAGAAGTACTTCTCCAGCTAAAAAGCAGAAAATGGGGCAGATCTAGTCTCTAGCTGATAATTAAGCTCCCAGACTCAAGATAAACATTCAGGGGAGATTGAGCAAAACTGCAAGAGAAAACAAAAGAAGGAAAGAAAGAAAGGATGGAAAAAGAGATAAGGAAGAAGGCTGGAAGGGGAGAAGAGAGACAGAAGGAGACAGAAAGAGTACATAAAGCAAGGCAAGAAGAGAAGAAGAGAATTCCAGAAAATTTTGGGGGAGGAGGGTTAGTGCCAAGGGTAAGTTTTATCTGTACATGAAATATTTCATGGCAGTTCTGCTGGGGAAAAAGATAAAGGTACCATCTCTCAAATATTACTCTGCTTACAGAGGGAAAACTGTAACTACTCAGTCATTTATATCTTTCCTACCTGAGACAGTACCAGATGGTGCTGTGTAGTCTCAGGTTAATCATTGTGTGAGAGACCTGGCTGGGAGCCAGACCCACTTCACAGTCAACTGCGAGATCAAGCGGTGCTGAACCTCACATAAGACTCACAAGCAGAGCCCCTGGATTTTAAGCAGACATCTGGTATGACTTTTCATATTTATTTGCTATAAGAGTTCAAACTGAGCCAAAATGTGGTGTTACACCATGCCAGTCTTCTCTGGTATATTTATCAATTTCTACAGAATACAAATTTTGATGAGAAAGAAATCTTGTGTTCTTACTGTCTGGGATGAGATTTCCAGGCAGGTAGCAATGCAGGGCTGAGTCTCCAAGCAAACAGATTGAAACAATGCTTTTGGGAAGAAACTGTCCCTTCACCGTGCCACACAAATAAAAAGCATGAAATGTATTGCTGCAATTCTATTTTCCAAGGGCTTGGACAAATGAAGGGACTCCCCACAAATTCATTTTCCGGTACACAGAAAATTGCTTTTGGGTCTACCACTCTGTGACTGCAGAGTCCTACTGGCCCCATGAAAGAGGACTTTGATTTAATCTGCTATTAAAGTGCATAGTCAGGTTAGAGGTTATGTGTATGCACTATGAAGGTGTCAAAGTGACAGTGAGATGGTTCAGCATTTAACTCCGTAGAAGGGGGAACATTTTCCTTCCGCATCAGTAGGCTCTTGACTATGAAGAACAGTGATGTTTTGGCCAGCTGTATTTGCTGTATCACCGATTACAAAAAGGAAAAAAAAAGGCAACTAGGCTTTTCTGAGACTTTGAAACTGGGACTAATGAAGATCTGAGAAACATAGCAGCAGCTTCTCTCCTACACATGCATGCACACTCTAATAGGAATTTATCCAACCAAACAAAACAGAGCCATTATAATTTAAGCATATTACCCTTCCCCCAGTAACTCACACTTGGTCCATAATTATCCAGTGGAATTCCAGTACTGAATAAAGTCAGTAAAAGAATACTGTACATTTCTGAAATGCAGATGAGGCACATAGACATGGAACACCTAATTTTCTTCACTAAAATATCTTCTGATACTATTTTTTAGAGATAGACATAATCTTTTTCTTTGTAGTATTTAAGAATAAAATCTGATTTTGCCTTCTTGGAGATCAAGTTCAAATACTACATTTTCTATGTACATTATATGAGAATGCCATCGAAACTGAAGGGCATCAAGTGTACTGCAGGAATGACCATTGCTGAGATTTTTCATTTATGCCTCATGCAATAAAATTCTTATACTGTTTCAACACTATGGCTGTTGAGCAGAACCACGTGTTGAGGAGAGTAGAATTAAAATACCTTAAAAGAAATGCTGTCATAGGAATTCTCTATGATATCAGATATTCATTGCCACACTTATTGTTCCATGCAATATTTTCCTCTCTCCTCCTTGCTCCTTTTGGGGTGTCTGCTGTGTCAGTTTTATACAAAATAGCATTTCTGATGGAGCTCCCAGCCAGGTCTGTTGAACTAGCAGATTACAGCCTGGCCTAAAGTTTTTGCATAAGTATGCATAAACAGAAATACACATACATACATGTATATATACATACATATGCATGAATATGTGCATGCATTAAATAAACATATTAAATTACCACTTAAATATTTTTTCCTGTTCTTATAATTTGAATGTTAATAAAATGATCCTAAAATATTGCCATAATTCTTGATAACAGCTACCTGACAGATTTGATAGAGCGTACTTTATTTAGCCAATGTCTTGCACAGATCAGAACTTTCTAAAAGCAGCTAATTAAAAGAAATACCCTGAGCACATGGCAGAGATTTACAATAGTTGCATTCACAACAGAACTGTGCTACTAATGGAGATAATCCAATCAGAATGGATGCCCCATTGTGCTAAGTGCTGTACAATCACACCGTCAAAGACAGGACCTGCTCTGCAATGCTTGCAGGCTAATTAGCTGTAACAATAGAACATGACTTATTTTCACTGATACTGGGACACTCAGTGCCCACTCAGACCCCCACTAAGCTTAGTAAGTCTCTGACTAACATTGACAGGCATTGAAGCAGGTCTCCACTGTGATCTAACAGTTCTGTGAACTAGCAAGCACACAAGCAGGCATAATGTGAAGAAAATAGAACATGAGAAAAAAGGAAAAGAGTGCTAGAGTATCACAGAACATAATTTGTTCATTTATTTTGACAAGGCTAGTTTAAAGAATTTATGAAACTTCATAGTAATGCTAATTAATTTAGTATTCAAGTAATGAAGACTTGTTAATGTGGGGTCTTCATTATAGCATTCTGCCACTAAGCCTTTGATTAAAAGATTAAAAGAGTTGAAACTTCCCTTTCATTTATTTCTTTATTTTGATAAGTTCATTTTGTTTGCAGATTAATACACTGTGAATTTCCTATTGGATCTTATTGCCCCGGCTCTGTAACACGAGACAATTCAGGACTACATCCAATACATTGTTTTTCATGTAGTAAGTGTTCTTGCAACTCCACTAAACTCTATTTTCAGGTGAATAAGCTATGCCTTTTTTCACTCTTCTCCTGCTACCCACACTCAGTGTCCCCATCTTCTGCTCCCCCATGTGCACTTACTTAGAAATGGATAGATAGGGCTACACTGTTGGCTAAATCAATAACCTGGAGCTTTTAATGTTTACCTGGAGTGTGAGTATAGAGGGCTTCAGTCTGCTATGGCCAAATAGACTGAAACCATTTCTTCAGTAAATGCTAAACCACATAGGAGTTACCGCATGAAAAAGTGTGACAATATATTGCCTAATTCTTTCTGTTGGAATATCAATAATGATCTTCCCTCTACATGACATACTTTTCAAAGAAAGATTTGGAAAAAAAAATAATAAAACACTTTCCAAACAGGTAAGAAGTAAGCTTCTAACCTTTTACTTTCAAAGAAATTCATTGTTTCTTTAGCCAGTCTTCTTGGATACCTGTTCTCTATATAAACATATTTAAAAGCTAGCACATTTAGACCCTGTCTAAATCATTTGTCCTCCTCTCTGGGTTTAGATGACAACACAAATACATTTGCACTGAACTGTCATTACTTCCATGGGAGCTAATGTGTTAACTGGCATAACGTCTGCTCACAAGCACATCTGTAATGATGACTGCAAGCTTCTAACAAGTGAAAGACCTGTAAAAGTAAATGATCCATACATGTTCTTGAAGGAAACCTGCTATCATTAAGATTGTCCTCTGCATGGATACATCAATAGTACAGTTACAGATTCTGTTGCAGATCACTTCATCTTCTAGGTTATGTGATAGAGAAAGACAGAACTTATCCTGGAGTGCAGTATAAAATGACTCCACGGAGGAAGCCATCATCCATCTGGATTCCTAAGGGGGAAAATAAATAAATAAATAGATTCCCTGTATTTCTGTAATCCTGTTTTAACAGCTCTGGTTATGTACATACAGAGATTATATTAACAAGATATTTCTCTGCGTAATCATCAGTGAGACTAGCCTAGTCTCACTAAACAATATACACTGCACATGACTGCTATATTTTCATCATGTGATTGATTAATTTTCAGTAGGAAAAATATTTTGAAAATCTAGGCATTTTTATTACTGAAAAGGACTTAAAGGTCTTATAGGATTTGGACATTTTTTTTTACTCCTAGGAAAAGACATTAGGAGTTCTCATATATCTTGTAATTTTACAATTTGAGGACCTTTTTCCCCATGAAATTTTTTCCTACATTTTTTTCTTATTTAACTAATGTATTTGTTGTAGTAATATACTACAGGTCCCGACAGCCACAATTCAGAGGTTAAAGCATTGCTTTTCTCTTTCGAAACATTACAAATCTTCCTTTTACCAAATTCTATATATCTTTTGGTTCTGTTTTTGTTTTTATACAATGGTTCTCATTTGTGATATTTATGTGATTTTAAACAGCTGCTGTTAATTGTGTCAATATCTTATTATGACCATAAACTGCTATAGGCAGGCAAAATCAGGATTAACTTCCATAAAAATGCAGTAAAAGACATAGTGCCAAAGAAAGGGATTTGTAATCTTCATATGGGGCATCGAATTGTAAGCACGCTACAACATGCTCTTTCGTTAGGCAGTGTCTGATTCTGCAAGTGGTGGAAGAATTGGCAGGCAAATGCTGGTGTAAGCATTCTCCTTGAGTCCATCAGGACTACAGTATCTGCTTTTGATGAGATTCATGTCACTTAACTGCAAGCATTGAAAAGTCAAATTTTCAGTCTGTTTCCTAAGCTGCCCCAAATGGCAGTGAAGTGCTGCATGCAGAGGTATGAGGATTCATCACACCCTGAGGTACCTGTGTCCAGTAGGTCAGCTGAATACTCTATTGAGATGTTTTCCTCACCACAGACTGCTGAGGAAGTCCAAAAAACCATTCTGCACCGCATTCCAAAAAGGCAGTCACTAGATCTTTTGTTAATAATACTATGGAAACAGACATATTATGAGAGGGTTTGAGGTGTCAGCTTTGCTATTTATCCTGGATCTCCAGGGAAAGAGAAGATGCATCATGCACAGACCCTTTTGACATCTACTAATATCTTCACCAATCTTGCTAATTTTGACGTAATGTCAATCATTACGTCAATGAAACTAACCAATGAAATAGAATTTCATATTGGATCTGAACTACCATGGGTTTTTCTCTTGTTGTGTGAATAAGAGAAGTTCCTTCAGGAGGGGGCATTTCCTGTGACTGTAAGGCATCAAGATCTTTCTTTTGCATTCTCTTGTATGTAGGTATACATTGCAAACAAACAATCTTAAGATTGTCTTAAGATCTGAGACTAAGAGAAAAAAATATCCAAACAAATGTGCATGTTGTAGTTCACAGCACAATACCCTAAACAGAACTGGACTAGGAGCTGCTCTACTTTGAAAATTAGAGATTTCAAAAATTTCTGCATGATTTTGAAGAAAGGAGAGAGAGGATGTCCTATGAAAGCAGATTGCAAAACCACAATTGTAATTACTGCAGAAGACTTGCCCTAAATGATGATGAAGATTTGTTTCCCATTTTGTGAATTAGAGCCCTAACTGTCCCAATACCTGTCATTTTCGTTTTTTGAGTTTACACAGGGTCCTGTCCTGAGGCTCCTAACTAATTTCTGGTGACAGACATTGCATGCAGCATCCCCTCAGCTTCCTGCTCTCAGTGGCTCACATGCTATAATAGACTTGCTGCCAGGCAGACAGGGACACTGCAAAAGGTGTCTCAACCTCCTCGCTACCATCACTGGTTATCACAGCAAAGATGTATGTGAATCTCAAGAATTTTTCATTTATGAAGCTTCTGGTTCATTTTCAAACATGGTATTTAACACTGACAGGTTCTGTGACGCATGATGTTGCAAAGAGGTGGACTTGCCTATTTATGTACTAAAATACCTTTCCTCCTATGTCAGATGTAAATGGGAAGGGACAAGCCTGGCAGCTGAAAACCTACAGATTTATGTAGCCAGTGACCAATGGTTGTTGCTTGTCTATTCCCTGCTGAAAAGAAACGTGCCTCCTGAGAAGCAAACCCAGTCTCAATTCCAGCTCTAATTTTTAGCTTGAAACCCAGTCCATTTACTGCTTTCCAAGGACCATAACATAAGCATTAACCCAGAAGCATGGTACATTTAATAGTTAATTTTTACTTCTGGGTCAGAGGGCACTGTAAGTGGTTAGGTTTGGTCTAATGTGGAATATCTGAGACCAGACAATGTCTTTTAACACTCACTAACCTTTTTCATTTTACTGGAAATCTACTTGTATCAAGATAATAATTTTAGGAAAAAAGTATTTGCTTTCTCCCTCATCAGTATGCAGGTATAACTGATAACTGCAAACAAGCTATGAACCTGGATGGTAGAAAATAACATATAAATTTATTTGATAACTTGAAAAAAAAACCGTAACTTTTAAAATACAATCAATTCCATTTCTTTTATTTTAACATTTAAGACATACTTGTTTTTCCTTTCTGGAAAGAACTTCATTTGAGGTCATTTGATTGAAGGGTCTGTTGCCTTTTTCAGCTTTTAAAAAAACATTTTTCATAAAGGCTGACATTTAAATCTCTAAAATCACAAAAGGTTTTTTCATGTAACATGTTATCTCAGAAGAGGTTCTCCTGTAATACAGTGCAATATGCATTTATAAAGAAGCCATTATGATCATTTATTTTGTGAAGATGAACCCTCTGCTACAATGGCAATTTTTATACATTACTAAAAGGAATAGCCAAAAGCAATTTTCCTTTAGGATTCAAAATTATTATGCGAAGTTTATTACAGAGGTACTTTAAAAATAATTTTAGGGTAAACTTTGTCTTCCTTCCTTATCCCTAGATGACAGCCGAAAGAACTTCACATATGAGAAAACAGTGGGAAGCTCATGTGAATAACGGAAGACCAAAACTTTTTAATCTGACCAGTGAGAAACTCGCCCAAAGCCGTGATGAGAAAAATACTGGAAAATGCAGCTGTTGCAGCCAGTATCCTTGGCCCCTACAAATGAACACTAAGGTGAAATCATCTCTTTCTCCTCTCCTAACTAGAAGTATAAACCGCCCTGCAAGTAGGATTATGAAGTGGTCAATTCCCTTCCATGTATCCCAGGAAATATGAAGAAGGTGTGTAGAAAGGAGGGGGACAGGAGAGAGGAAGAACTAACAGAGAAAGACACAAAAGGCCATGGAAATCTCTGAGATCTCAGATATATGATGAATTCCAGTCAAATGATGGAATTTTGCAGATATTTCACCTACATCCACTTGTTGGGAGCTGAACCACATAACAGAATGATATGGTCTGTATTTATCATATCACACCAGCTCATGAACCGTGCAGGAAACATACTCAGAACTGAGTTTCGGGTTCCTGCTGGGTGTCCTGGAGCAGGGCCCTCACACACCATGCATCAAGGGGCAGGAAGCAGTTTGAGGATATCTCTCTCTTGAAGATACAACAGTCTTTTTTTCCTGAGGGTATAAGATCTGCAAACTGGGAATGGAAGCTGTGGGTAAGGGGGCACAATGAAAATTCAAGTGAAATTTTCATTTCACTTGAAACAAACCAACAGAAATTTTTCTGGCACATATATATATATACACATATGCTGAAAAATCATCATACTGCTGAAAAAAATATAATTTGCTTTAGAGACTACCTTCATTTTTGGTGGTACACTTCATTTGCCTTGCAGGCTACTGCAAAAAGTGATCTCGGTGTAATAATATAGAGCTAAACACAAAAAATGCAAATTCATTTTTAGATGCATATATTTATGAAGCAAATATAGGCTGTTTAACATCTTCCCCTTTGGCTTTATTTATAAGGCATTCATTCTCTCTCCACAGGTGAATGAAAACCAAGGGACTCACACAACCTGTTTACAAATATGTCCTGTTTTTATCTATGATTACTTCACATCACTCCTCTGCTTCTCTGATGTGCTGAGCTTCAGTCACAGCCCTGATATAAGCAACACATTACTTTCCCAACCAAAGAAAATGTAATTTCAGCAAGCTTGTCAACAGTAGGGCCCAGCAGGCAGGCAAAACACAGAATCCAAAAGAGGATCAGATTTGCTGGTATTTCTTTGCTAGCAGAGAAGATTAGAAGATAACACCTCTCATTTAGAAGAAATTAAGCAAGTTCTTATCCGTTATTTATTCTCAGAAGTTTATGGTGAGAGGGAGGTTATTCACTCAACATAAAAGGAGTGCCAGTAGTAAAACTGTGTGGAAGTGATGTGCTTCATAGTACAGTACTCATGGCGCAGCTCCTTGACCTGAAAGTCAGCCTTAGGCTTTTTGTACAAAACTGATTTTAAATTCTAATAATTCTAATAAGCCATAATCCTGTAAAGACTGCTCTTATTTCCTCTCTCACCTGCTTCTCTCACCTGCCTCTTCTCCCTATCTACTCGTTTCCTTCACTGGATGGGGTGATGTTGCTTGTTTTTCTGCTTCTTGCTGGGATCAAATTATCAATCTACCTGCCATCCACTTGATAAAAAAGACAATGAACACCAGACAGAAGCTGCCACATATCAACTCATTATTGCCTCCAGAAATAGAATTAATCCGCCTTTTTTTTTTTGCCTCAGAAATAATTTGCCTTGTCAACATAAAAAACAGTAATTAGAGATCCTTTTACTTAGCAGAAGCATTCATTTCATGTTCTGGAAATCTACAGTTACAGGCTTCATAACAAAAACCTTCATGAGATGGTTCACTTGCTTCTCAAGTACTAAGAATTGCTTATTGAAGTTATCTGAGGTCTCTTTTTACTGTGACCCTGTGTGTCTGAAATCTTCAAATCATCATTCATTTAGCATCTTAAAGCTGTGTTACCATAAGAAGTATAAAAGAGTGTAATAGTCTCTGTTGAATCAGAAGGAAAATTAATGCATTTTGCATTCTGAGACAATTAATGACATTATAAGCAGTAAAAAAATAAGGCTGTCATACTCTCTCCACTGCTTCTAACTTTGTTTAATATAAACTGTTTAACTTTAATTATGTCACTCTGGGGTTTTGGCAAAGCCTAAATATTATTAGAGATTTTTTTTTTTCCCTACTATAAAGTCATATATGAGGTGATTATTTAGGGAAGAAGCTTTTCAAAAGGATGTTACTGGACCAGCCAGATGCAACAGACTTCTGAATTCTTCTTTCCTGGGTGCAAATGCCAAGCTGGGTGCACTTGGGGAACTTGGAGGTCCCTCCATCCCACTCTCATGCAGGTGGCTGCTGCTGTTGCTGTTTGCAGGTTCAGGCAGCACCAGTGCTGACAGTGTAGCCCACAGTCACACACACAGAGGCAGTATGAGCAGGCACACAGAAAATCACTGCCCTTAGCAAGGTTCGTGTTGCTCTACTGCCAAATCCACTACCAAAACTCACACAAGTACACTGTTCCACAACATCCCAGATCCTGACCTCCAGCAGCAGCAAACCTTCCAGATAACTCCTCGGGCTGGTAATCACTTAACTCTGATCCTTGCAGCAGTGAGTCACCTCCTATGGTGAGTTGCCATCTCTTCCTGATAGTCTTGAAAAATTTAGAGGTAAGTGAACCAGGTTATTTGTTTGTAGGTACACCAGTCTCCTCTTTACCTTCAAGGATGGTAAACCCGTTTCACCAATATAAGCCCTCAGGTGGGGTAGGATCCTTACTTTTAGAATCATCGGAGCCAATGATCATCAGATCCCCTAGTTCCCCTTCTCTAGAGGTTTCTCTTACCTCGATAAATGGGGTTGGACACTGCTTGCTTCTCTATTGCAGATAAGAGGGTAGGCACTTCAAGCTGTTGAGTCTCAGAGCTAATCCTATCTCCTTTTCACCTTTGCAAATGTCGCTCGGCGTGCTCACTTCTTCCCATAACTCCTCCACCTGGCAGCACAGCTCCTCCAGGACAGTTAACCTCCCACAGGACCTCTGTGGGCTCCTTTCCTGTCTTCCTTTCCTGTATCCGTCATCTGAGGCTCAGTCTGCATGAAAGCCTCTGTCCTGGTGGGGTCAGCTGTTCCACATCTGCTGGAGACACTGCTCCATGACATGTTCCAGCTGTGTCTGACTGAAAATATTACAGTGGCACCATTTCCACAGAGGGCCCCTCCTGCTCAAACTGCTGCCTCTGAGAGCCCTGTTCTGGGCCCAGCTCTTACATACGCCCCTCCTGAGCACTGACTGAAGATGCACTGACCTTCCCCAATAAAGGGCAACTGTAACAGAGGCTCCGGTCTCCCTGGGTCAATCATCTTGAATAGAAGCTCCTAGAAGTTCCTTGTAATTCCCTTTACCATATCCTTGCCTGACAGCAGCAGGTACTCTCAAGTTTGTCAGAGGGTTCCCAGGTGTTTCACAAGGACCTTGGAGCTTGTCTCTAGAAGCAGAATCCAGGTACTCAACTACAGCATCTGCCAGCTGCTTCTGTTGGCTTCATTCTCACATATTCACCCACAATCACAGACTCCTCAAGTATTAGGATGGTCTCTAACTCTACCTAATATGCATGCATGGACCCTAAGCCCGTTTCCTAGCCACTGGTCCATACACTGAGTCTTTCCTGGCGCGGGTCTCCTGCTACTTGCCACCTAGTCAAGCTTAAAATGTGCTAGCAAATGGCACATGCACACACATGGACAAAGGATGGCATTTATGTGGTAAAAATTAATGTACACAGGTCTTTCCATTGCTGGCACTTTGACTTCTCACACATAAATATATATAAATACATCCTTGCCTCTCCAGTTTCTGACACATGGATCTGTAAGTCCTTTCACTTCAGCCCTTTATCCCTCTCCTCTACGTTTTCCTGTGTTTTTTTCTTACCAGTCTACTCTGATCCTTCCCTTTCTCACTCTTGGCCTGTCCTCTGAACACACTATACAATTATTACAAATTATCCCACTTTAGTATCTGGTAATAGTAAAGTTAGTCTTGGTTTTTCCTACTTATCAGTTACAAGTTCCAATTGACCCTCTTCAATGCTCTCTCTGAGCACGTAATGAACTGGTGGCCAAAGGATTCCTGTCTTTATTGTTGTCTTCATGTTATTTCTTTTATACTGAAGAGTCCTTAAGCAGGTGATTCAGTGAGTGAGATGTTCTCCAACTCCAAATACCTTTACACTTTTATGTACCTCTGTGTTCTAGAGGAGGCCTGGGCCATCTAGGATGGGCAAGACAACGGTGTTAATTTGAGGAGTGTTGCTAACTCTGGGCATGGAAATTTTCCTTAATGTGGCCAAGCTCTAAGCAGTTCAGCTGTGTGCAGCAAAGGTCAGACAGGAAGCCTTCTGCCTGCTCCATGAGGGCTGTGCTCTCTGAGCTGCTGTTGCAGACATTGCATCTTCTTGGCACCCAAACATGATCTCTCTGCACATGGGTTAGTCTCCCCTGAAACCCCATGGCTCATGCCGCAGCTATGAGCGGGGACACTGTCTCTGTGATTTCACTGCTCCCTCTTTTGGAGTCTAGCAAGAAAGAAATATTGTGGCAGGGGAAAAGAAATCAAGTAGAGGCAGAGGAAGGGGAAAAGTTGTGAGGAGAGAAGGGGTTAGGTGGCCAAATCAGGGCCCAGGACTAGAGGAGCATGATCTAGAAACAGAGCCTACTGAAAGGAGACAGTCAAACACAGAGATAAAACAAACTAGGGCTTGCAGGCAACATGGAGAGAAAAAGAACATGACAGTGGTGGGGGAGGCAAGCCTGTGGCAGAAATAATGGAAAGGAGTAAAAGAAGGGGTGAAGTTGAATTACAAGTTGAGGAAGAAAGAGAAAAAAAATTTAGAATCATAACAAGATAAATTAGGAATTTGAGCAGAGAGGGACTAGAAAGGAGACTAAGAGAATAAGGTCAGGAAAGACTAAAAGCACTAGGATTAGTTCCCCACTTTAGTCAGGACTTACATCCCTTATTTTTTACTCTCAACCATACTATCTAAGAAAAAGCTGTATAATTCAGCACTCTGGTGAAATCTGTATCTCATTCTATTCCCATGGTTGGTCCACATGCAATGTGACAACCTTGCAGTTATTAGTCAACATGAGTCATATGCAAAACTTTCTTAATAATCTTACAGTTTAACAAAAGAAATATACCATGAGTCCCAGCTAGAAACTTTTCTTTTGTATATATTTATTTCTTGCTTGCTTTTAAGTAAACGTCTGACAGATCTGAGCTTACTTGCAATAGCTATCTTTTTGTTTGTTTAGTTTGGTTTTCTCTCTTACAATTACTTCCCCTGATGCCTTACTGACCTTATGAATTGTCTCCATCTCAGCACCTTTTTTTCAGGAAGACAATCCTCCCAGACAGATCCCCCTCCCCCTTTCTCCTTCTAACCAAGTACTGGGTAAATAGATCCATATTATCAGCAGCAATCCACTGCAATTCAGTCACTTTTACCAGGAGCTACCTATTAAGTATAATTTTTCCTCAAGACTTTCCAAGGTGCCACAAGTAAATACTTGAAGTAAATGTCAAGCTGCCGTCTAACTTTCCAGAAGTGACGAGGGAAGATTTCAAGGACATTGCAAGGACTATTACCTAATTATACTTCATATGCCATCCTACATAATGGCTGAGTTCTGTAAGTGTATTGGTATTTATCAAGAAGGGAGTATAAATTTAGATATAACTATTCTTACACATTTTTCTTGCACAATTTTTTTTCTTCCTGTTATCTTAAGCCTGGTCTACATAAGGGTTGGTTTGAAATGCAACTGTATTTGTAAATGGCATCGTTGTTGTTATTTTTAGACAACATAATTCAAGCAGAAAATAAAGTCCTGAAGAACTTATGTAACAGAAGATGTATGCATGGAGGTAACATAGTCCTTTGCCTCTCTAGTATTTTAGCTGTATTTTACGGAATTAGAGGTATGGCCAGAAATACTTTATTGTTTCATTATAGGGAAGATGGTAAATTCTTTAGAATAAATACATCTTTTGTAGCATCTCAGTGAAAGGCACAGTCCTGAAGACACATCCTGAAGTGTCATTTCATTTCTTAAGGGGAAATAAAAGGCAAGAGCTGTTAAAAGAAAAGCCCATTCTTTTCACATTGGTAACTGTATCAAATTCATAGGCTCTACTGAAAAAATCATATTCAAACCCGGAATTTTTCCTGTATTGCTCAAGGTGGATTTTCGTTTTGCAAAGTGAGAACAGTTTATTCTTATTCTCAAAATATACCGTCCCTTTGCATAATCTAATATTTAGTCCACTGCACTGTCTCAAATAGAGTGTAGAGATTCCGTCACTAGTCAATTGAGAGAGATAACTAACTCTAATAAAGTTAGATTAATCCTACTTATTTTAGGAAAGAGTATAGATTCTTCTCTCTTTCCATTTACAACAGAGAGCACCTAAATAATTCACTCTGATTAGGGAACTGACTTTGAGATGGCTAAAGTTAGATGAGATGAATCCTAACGTTAAACCTCCTGCATCTGTTGATTCAACCGAATCTCTTGCTAAGTTACAAGCTAAGGACTAAACTAAATTAAAATACTGTTTAAGCTACCATTACATTACATAGTACAAGTTGACTTTTCTGACATATCCTCTCACAGGAAAACTTTAATTTGCCATTAAATTCTGCTCTGTCATTATCTTCTTTATATAGTGAGGAGCAGGATACAGAGACAATGTGACCTGAAAAGCTATTACATTTCCCATTCTGTGGCATTTCACATTAACACCATTACAAAACACAAACCAGAATTTTTTTTTATTTTATTTTCTAGACTTTTTCAAAACACTGTATAGATTTAGACCTTAGAATTTTATAGTAGCAAATAGTGGGTTTATTTTTGGGATTTTGACATTTTTTATTTTCTAGAAGATTGCAATGTGTTAATAAAACCCTGTTCCATAATTTTAATTAAGTCTAATAGCTCAAATACTATATCAAGCATTTTAAGACACAATTAGAATACTATTAATAATAAAAAAAATCACTACTTCACTAATCCATTGTTTTCACAGAAATTTATCCCTTTGTTGCTGCTAGATATTTACAGTTAAATGTGGGGTTAAGGCTTAGTTTCTGCACTGTTTCACATTAATGTATTTTTGCAAACACATTCCTCTAAGATATGTAAAACTACTGAAAGCCACAGTCCTCTTTTATTTATCAGTTGTTCTACTGTCAAAATGGTAGAAAGTTGACATTTCATCCTGCGCCCAGTTTCACTCCAATATTTAATCAATGACTTAGTTGATGGATGACAGCCCAAAGCTGAGAGAATCTAGAATGATGTTGAAGGTCAGGATTCAAGAGTCAAGAATTACCTTGATAAATGGCAGAAACAGTGGGAAAAAGCTGAATAAGGGCAAATACAAACTCAAGATCAACATAACATTTTTCTGGAAAAAGGATTTGGGAATTATCTTTGATCACGAGCTGAAGACGGGATAAGTGCCTGATAGGAGGTGAGGAGCTGAAAGCTTTGTCAATAAAGTAAAAGTAGAAGGAGAACTTCACAGTGGACATCAAGTTCCAAACAAAAAGACAAATATAGTATGTGTACTACAAAGAGAAGCAGGAAGAGGTGACCAAGAAGGAATAGAGATACACTGTCTGAGACTGCAGGAATGCAATCAGGAAAGCCAAAACCCCCCTCATACTGAATCTGATGATTGATTTGAACAGCGACCTTTTGAAGAAGGGTTTCTACAGGTACAGCAGCAGCAAAAGAAAGACTGGAGAGTATGTGGGCTGCTGAAGCAGACAGAGGACCTGCTGACAAACCATGTGAAAACACCCTAGGTACTCCCTACCTTCTGACCCTGTTCTCTGTCAGTAAAATTTGCTCTCCTCAATCCCAGGTCCCTCTGACTAGTGGGAAAATCTGGAGGAAGAAGGACTTGCCTTGACTGGAGGAGGATTGTATTGGGGAACGTTTAAGAGTACTGGACATACACAATTCCATAGGCCCCCATGAGATGTACCCACAAGTGCCTAAGAGACCTGGCTGCTATTATTGCAGGACCACCTCTCATCACCTTTTAAATATCTTTTGCATAAATACCTGACTGGTGGGAGGAAGGAAGTCAGAGACAGATTCTTCTTAGTGAAAGGACACGATGAAAAAAACAGAAGTATGGGATATTCAGCTTAGACCTAAGGCAACACTTCTTTACTGTGAGGATGGCTAAGCACCAAAACAGGGTTCCCCAAGAAGTTGTGGTCTCCCCATCCTCAAAGATATTAAAAAAGCAACTGGATATGGTGCTGAGCAATCTGCTCTAGCTCACCCCATGAACCTCAACCACCCTGTGATTCTGTAACTGTAAATAAATTCAAATGCTGTATTTCAAATTGTGTGGGTTGTATTACATTTCACCTCACACTATACACTACCCTGCTTCCTCTGGGGGAAAAGGTTCTGCATTTTTTCACAGGTATGTCAGGTTTTTGCTTATTAATATCCATTTTGTATTATTTAGACAGCTGCTTGATTTTATTGTTGTTACCTAATTTGGGGGGAAGCTTACATGCTGACTTAATCTGTTACTTTAGTTTTAGTCCTGAAACTTTTCTACATTTTGGCTTTCTAACTGATTGAAAAAATTAAGAGACCATGGCAAATCAATGAAAAAATTATAATATGGCCCTTTTATTATAAAAGTATTTTTTTTGTCTCAGTTTTTAAAATTTTAATTTAATCTAGTGTCCTTAATTTACTTTGGCAAAGATACGTTACACTGCCTATGTGCAAGTACAGAAGCAGTGTAATTACCAAAGCAGGTGGATCTATGTTATCGTAAAGACTATATTATTGTAAAAAGGCAGAACTAGGAACATTAGACTAAATGAAAGGCTAAATATTGCATAAAAGTTCTCAAGTGTTTGATTTTTTAGAAGTTACTGACCCAAAGAATTGCGTAGTAGCTCATTCACTTGTGTAGTTTCAGACAATATTGGGTATTGTCAAAAATATCAAAAATAGGGTTTGGGGAGAGGTTTGTCTAGATGAGGTCAGGAAATTATTTTCTGTCTGTTTAACAGCCACTACTGAAATTTTTTTAAATTTATAGTTGAAAAACTATACCTATAGTGCCACAATGGTAAAATATACTTGAGATGGTCATATTTTATTTATCAAAAGATAGAGCCAATGTTAGGAAATAATTTCATCCCAGCACGTTAAAACTTCTCCAGTCCATGGAAATATAAATACTTCACATGACTCTTCTGTTGTTTCAGAGGTTATTATGTTATGTCAGGATCAAAAGCATCTGCAACTTTAAAGGATTTATTTAATCTGTGAATTATTACTTTCCTTCCTATGTATTAGAATGAGCTACTTGTCTGTATTCAAAAAGAGAGCTATAAATACTGGTTCCATTTTAAGTAGTTGAAAAGATTTATAGATTCCAGTAAGATAAATAATATCTGAAAGTTTCCTTCTAAATGGTAGTACAGGGTATTGCTAATGACAGAACCTTTTAAAATTGTTTTACATCAGTGCTACCTTATTAAAAAAAAAAACAAAAACAAAAACCAACAACCCAGCATAATTTTTTGGAATATTTGGTAGTTCCAGAAAAGATATACTTTGGCTTTATGTTTTCAGAGGAAAATGAGTTCACAAATTCATGCTGGTTTACATCCTGCAGGTTCAGCTCTCTACATTAAAATGGCTCTGTGACTCTCCATGCACAGGCATCTTCTGCATGTGCTCATTTGGTTCAGATGTTAGCTGCACTGTTATATTTCATTTGACTTGTCAGAACTTTGACACTTAACCAGGAAACACTATTGTTTTCAGATGTTGCTCAAAGGATATGATGACATTATCCTGAAGGGTCTTTTCATTTATGAGTGAGCATCCTATACCTAAAGATCTGTAACTAAAATTTGAAAAGTGTTTTGGGTCAATATGGCCTCATCGATCCTCTTTTTCTTTATTTAGAATAACAAATGGCCATGAAAATACTGTTATTGTTACCTCCGATAGCTTTTACAGGATAAAATGTAAGGTTTTTTTTAAAATGAAGGGAAAAAACCCTGAACAGTTAATTCATATCAGATTCTCACTTAATAGGGAAAGCTGATCACAAACATTGATAATGTTAGAGAAGTTTACTCCTAAGACACAGTATACTGATCCTTTTATAGAGAATCTTAGAACAGTACCAATGCAATATCTTCAGCACTTAGTCAAGTCTTTTGGTGATTCCTCTTTGAGTCTAAAATATTGAGGTGGTGAGTAATTGGAAGTACATCAGGACAAAGGCTTCTCTAACAACAAAGAGCACATCATAGTGTATGGCTCATACATCACCGAACACTGTGGCAGTATGTTCTTACACCCTCTCCTCTCACCTAGGACAACCCTCGTGGTTTGTTTCCTTATGGCACAGATAATGACTGTGGTCAGTTAAAGAAAGTCACACAATAGTGTTGCTATTTTACTTTTTTTCAGTCTTAACAGAGCATTGTTGATCTCCATCAGGTCAGACACCCTGTCAGAGCCCAGTCTTGACACATCAATGACAACACATATCAGAACAGTCAAAAGCTTACAACACGTAATAAAAACTGAATTGAAGTCACGCATGCTATCCCCTTGTGGCCTGAGTGGGATTGTAGGCAACTGGTGATTTGTAGGCTCCATTACTTCCCAAATGTTCAGTTCATCTAGCCCTTGGCAGGGTGTCAAGGACAAAGAATAATCAGTCTTCAGATACCGCTTTTGAAATGCTATGCCCTACGCTTCCTTCAGGTGCCTCATTCTTTCCATGTTGTCAAGATCCATTGATGAAAGCTGACTACTTTCAAAGGCCTCTGACAAGTGAAGCATCCTCAATACATGGAGAAAATTATATTGTGCAATCGGTACTCACAGAACCTACCCCGAGTGATGGATGAGTTACTGCTCGGCAACATGATGGTGAACTTCTCTTCTAGACTTGAGACAGACTCTTAGAACAGCTAAAGAGATCTTGGACCCAGGAGGAAAATGATCACCCTGGGAAGAGACTTCAGGATTTTTTTAACTGATTTCAGAGTTCTCATAAATCTGGCTGCTGTCTTATGGATGGCAAAAATATCCTATTCTTACAGCAAATCCGTGCATTTAAAATAGGGAAGACATACTGCAGAAGCATGAAAATGATGTGAAAATCGATTGTACTAATGCAGGGCAGTGCTCACAGAGCAATAGCTATTAAGAAGGCATTTCTGTTTTAATACATTTTTTAATCCTTTTTATATAAATACTCTATTCAGTGTAATAAAACATTACCAACAAATAGGGATTTAAGATGTTTCTCTTTATTCCCTTCTTTCTTCATTTTTTATTCATAGCAGTAGCTACCCTATTCTTTGAAGGCAATTTGAGTAAAAATCCAATGATAATGCTCTTAATGCATAAACTTGAATACCAATTCAGAGACAGCTAAACTTTCTCGAGTAGGAAGGTTTAAATTTCATACCCTACATTTTGTTTGTTTTCAAAATCTGTATTTGTTTTTGAACACTTCGAAGCTTCTAGAGTTTTTTAGAGAGTGTGGTTTTGCTATTAAGTTTGACACATTTTCCAATTTCTCTTTTTTCCCAAAAAAGAAAAACAAACAACCAAAAACAACAACAAAAACAACAACAAAAAAACCCCTAAAACATCATCAACGACAAAAACCCAAACAAACAACCAAACCAAACAAAAAAACAACAAAAAAACAACAACAACAACAAAAAACCAAACAAACAAACAAAAAAAAAACAAAAAAAAAAACCCAAAAAAAACAAAAAACAAAAAACCAAAAAAACCCCAAACCAAAAGCCAAACAAAACCCCTATCTGGTGAGTTTCTCTCCTGACAATTCTATGTTATGATCAGCATAGTGGCCAGAACTAAAACAGAGATATGAGCAAGGTCATAGGTACAGCTGGTGGGCTTTAGGGACCCTAAATTATTCTACGAGTCAATAATCACTGATCTGAAAACCTTTCTTTTTGAAAATAGGGTGGTGTTTTGTCAGGAATGCACATCATAAGGCCAGAGGTAAAAGAATGCAGAAGGTAGCACTGGTCTGCTGTGCAAAGGTAGAAGCATTCACTTGGAATGGAGTAGAAAAGAAGTGCATGTTCTTTCCTGCTGTTTTTAATATGTCCATTTTAAAACGAGTATTACAGGATCACAGAATCATGGAATGGATTGGTTGGGAAGGCGCTCTGAAAATCATCTAGTCCAACCCCCTGACATGGTCAGGGACAACTTCCACTAAGCTGTGTTGCTCTAAGCCCCAACCTGACCTTGAACTCTGCCAGGAATGGGGCATCCACAACTTCTGGGGACAGCCTGTTGCAGTGTCTCACCACCCTCACAGAGGGGAACTCATGAGAGTGGAGTAGAGGGCAGAATCACACACCTTGACACTCTGGACACCCTTCTTTTGATGCATTCCAGTATACGGTTGACTTTTACGGCTGCAAGTGCACACTGATGGGTCTTGTCGAGCTTCTTGTCCACCAGCATCCCCAAGTCCTCCTCAGAGTTTCCCTCAATCCATTCTTCATCCAACCTGTATTTATGCTTGGGGTTGCCCTGATACTTATGCAGGAACATTCACTTGGCCTTGTTGGACTTCATGAGCTTCACACAGGCCCACCTCTCAAGCTCCTCCAGGTCCCTTTGGATGGCATCCCTTTCCTCCAGTGTGTTGACTGCACCACTCATCTCGGTGTTGTCAGCAAACTTGCTGAGGGTGCCCTCAATTCCTCTGTCCATGCCACCCACTAAACAGCCCTAATCCCAATACTGGTCCCTCAGGAAGGCCAGTCATCACTGCTCTCTACTTCATATACTTCACATAATTCATATACTCCACATACTTCTTATACACATCCTAAAACTTCTGTGCACAGTTGCCTGGGGAGGAAATGGGTTTTGGAACTTTTATCACACAAATAAGGGAAGATTCCTCTTCCTCCTTCCCCACTTTCTCTCCATACATATATTTTATGCATGTGCAGGGAGCACAAAAAACGCTGTGGGAAGCCCTAGAGAAACCAAAGACATGTATCTTAGAACCCTTTAAACTAGGTGAAGTAGCATCCAAGAAACAAACTGTTTTCTCCCAAGCACCTGATCAGTAAATAAACATATGTGAGCTGTTGTTGTTGTTTTAATGTGGTTGTGCAGTATATGTTTGCAAATGCAGGACTAAACCATATGTCAACATTTGCCTTTATGTACTCCTGGAGGCTACCTACGCGGGAATCAGTCAAGTAACTTCAAAATGGCTATAAATACATGCACCTCCCATTACCTTTCACACAGTTCTATCCACAGTGGTTGCCTGGTGCATTGGGCTTAATTTACATATCTTGCCTTTTGCAAGCAGAACATAATTTGGTACACTGTTTAAAGTTTATTATTCCAGTATCGTTTGATGTTCTAATTTACTTTGTGTGCCAGCATTTAATTTACCACTAATCTTTTAAAGAATTGAGTAAGGATAATAGTAGCCTCATTTTGTAAAGACTTCTGTAGCGAACTTGGGTGCTAGCTTAGTTTAACGGGAAGTTAGAGTTCCAGTTCATTATAGAACAGTGAGCTCCAGCTCTATTGAATTACTGCCAGGGAATATTTACAGGCTACAGTCATAGACTTTACCCTTCAATCAATGATGGTCTAAGGGAACACTTCCCGAAGTTTGTTAATGCATTCTGCTAGCCTGACAAGTGGGTGTAAGCTAATTCTGCCAACTTCAGTACCTTTCTGAGTGCTGCTTTGAGGCCAACAAAACATCCAAGTATTTTTTCTGAATAAACAACTCATCAAAACATATGAGAACAGAAGGTTTCAAACATAGCAAAGCAATTGGCATAGCCTTTTTAGAGTTAATTAGATGCACAATGGTACTTTATTCAAGCCCCCTAGACCAAGGGCCATCTGCATAACAATATTATATCTCTTATAGCCTCTTTATAACACTATTGAGATGTGTATTAATGACTCTTCCTGTACTGTGTCTGTGAAATGGAAAGGGAGAAATTCAATAGATATGAATAACATGCTGGAAAATTTTGCAGTCAATAGACTACGCTTTTACATTCTGTTCTATACATCTTTTGCTGTTCTCCACCTTTTTATTCTAACTTCCTTTTATCATTTTGGATGTCACAATTTTTGGTACCATTGAGAAACTTTACTTAAAAATAAGGGACCAGAGCTCCACTGAAGTAGCACCATTGTAAGTGCATATTTCTCTAGTCTTTATTCTGTTACATGCTATGGCTTTTTTCTGAGACATAAAGTGTCTTGGACTTCAGGGAGTAAATGCATCCTATATTTTTCTCTATATCTTGCAAGTAAATAAGAAAAATAAATACTGTGTGCCTATTTATTTCTTTTACTGGTGCTGGCTGGTGGGTGGAGTTTCAGCTCTCTGGGTGTCAGGGGAGAAAGCATAAGTGGCAGAAAGCTTCTGCTTATGTCTGCCAGCAGTAAATTACCATCAGCTTGCTCTCCAGTTGCTACAGTAACTGGGCCAAAGACATATAATAAGACCCTGTTCTTTCCCTTAGCTGCCTATGGAGTTGTACAGCTGTGGTGTAACTTCATTATCGGTTGTCTGCGTGAGACAACTCCATCTCACATTGCCAGAGTGAGTTTTTGGCAGAGGCGGGCCATGGTGAAGGGAGAAAATGCACCATGACAGAGTCAAGTGCCTCCATGTATTGTTAAAGACATTTGAGAGTAAGATGGCTGGGAAAGTTGGGTGAGGTTTAGTATAAATGTCATACCAGCATTTGCTCAAAGCCATGCAGTTGAGTGAATATGTCATTATTTGTACCATTATTGCAGCAAACAATTTGCTGGAGTGGGAAATATAATAATTTGCACTTGGGAGGTTTCTTTCTGTCTGGAGTAAGGCACCCTGCCATTATAAGGTAAGCTGTTGTATTATTTGCCCCAATTTAATTCTGATTTAGTTCCAGAAACAATTGCTGCTATAAGTTCAAAAGGAAAATTCAATAATCAAATAATACATCATATAGAAGAATTTTGGCTTTTTAAAAGGGTGCATTGAATCTTTCTAGATAACTGAAATAAGCTGCACAGATGGTTAAGCATATTGAAAAAAAGGGATGTTTTTGACTAGTATTTATTTAACTAGAGTAATTTAGTTACTTGGTACTGAAGAAAACCAAACACACAAAGCTGTAATAGAAAAGGTCTAAGATATTAGAAGAAATCATTATTGTTCAGACAGATTAAAACATCACAGATAGTTTTCTACTTTCATATCTAGAATTCATTTATCAAAATTAAACTATTTTTCTTCTTAATTAAATAGATTAAAAAACTGCTTTTTAGTGTAAATTGTCTCCACATACTTGGCATAACAGCTCTAGTACCATAAGCAGTACTGATGAGCAATAGGAATATTTCTGGTATGCATGAGAACACAGATCTATATATTGCCCCTGTCAGTACTGTGCAATCTGAGCTCGCCTGTGAGTCCTGCCCTGGAATTGTACTGTCCTCACTGTTGATATTTAGGCAACTAAAATCTCAAATTTTGTGTAGTCCGTGGCAAGCTTAAGATTTTTTAGGGCCTGCAATGGGGAATTCTGCTTATGTAAGTTATCTATTTACCTCTCCATTAAGAACACAGGGAACTGGTAGGATGTAATTAGTCCACTTACGACTCACACCATGATTTACATGCAACATCATAGCTCAATAACAGTGAAAGACATGTAAAAACCAAACTTAACTCGTTCTAATCCCTCTTTCTAGAGAACATTTTACATTTTCTCTAAAATAAAATACATGAATATTATGTGGGCACAATGCTGGCACCATAGCCATCACACAATTAGGCAAGAAACGAACTCTCTTGAATGTATCACTGGAGATGAAAGGATTTGTAGTATTAATCAAATGAAAGTTTCGTGGATCCTGTGGTGGACTTTGAAAAAGTGTAGATGATTCTCCATCCAAATTTGGATGTCAAAGGACTGTAGATGGGAGATAGATGTTTCTCTGCTTCTACTGACTGTTACTCTTAGGCACAAAAGGACAGACCAACTCTGTAGAGAGTTGTATCATTACAGGAATATACAGAGATGTGCAGGGCTACAAGGAAGCAGATGTAATAATTCTCTGCACTACCTAGAAGGTTTTCTAAAGCAAATATTTTCTTACCTTCCCCAAGGCATGTGCATATATAACAAATTCGCTGACTCCCAACTTATATTCTTAAATTTGTAAATACCTTTCAGAGACACTTGAAAATATCAATTACTGAGACATGACCTAAGTATAGGCATGACAGTATAGAACCAGAAATCAGTTCTGAATATAAGGTGAACAACAAAGTTTAACCTTTTATTTTGAATGTGAAATTTATTTTCAATATGAGAAGGAGAAAATGTCCTTACCAATCCAAATAAAACTAACAGGAAGAGGTTTATACATGCCATCTCTACCTCAGTCTTATGTTGGTAACAAAATTGATTTGGCATTCACATGGCAAAATGGTATAAGAAATTACGATGAGAAAACATTCTCTATGGGACATACTAGAACAATTAATAACATATTCTGTATAAGACAAATGTTACTTTGCACTGGATTTCATAGAAGGAAATTCTCATTCTGTATAATCATAATTCAGAACTGGTCAGGAGAAGGAAAAAAATTGTTTCATCTACTGCCTGGAAACTGTAAAAAATAAGCTTGTTCATACACAGATGAATGGCAGCAGACTCCTTGTTTTCTTGGATCCTTGTGGACCGTGAAGACTGTGATCCCTTGTTGCTTTGTTAAGATGGTCTTGAGTGACTGGAGTTCCTGTTCCTCCCAGGAGTCATCTGTATATTAGGAGGTTTGAGACTCATGAAGCCAGTCCTTAATTGTTTCAATGAATTGCAGCAGCTGGAAAAGTACATTTTTCCCCCAATTTCTATTAAATGGTGCTAGTTCATTAGTACCCAACAGGAATAACAACCAGTCATTTCTCAGCACTACTGGGGATTTCATATCTCATAAAAAATGTATTCTGTTAAAAAAAAACCCAACAAAACAAAACAAAACAAAACAAAACAACAAAAAAGCTTAGTCTTTGTAGCTAATTCAATTTTTATATCTCTTCTCAAGTACATTCACCTTCACTGTCTTGTTCTCTATTCAGATTTAGCCAGGATGAATATCAATCACAACCTTCATTTCTTACTTACCATTTTACTTCAGTGTGTATGCCCTGCTTCACTGCTATCCTGCTGTAAACCACATGCCTGTATATTTTATTTGTTCATGTCAATGGACTGAGGGAAAAAATCACAGGGGAGTATAAAGTAACAAATTCATTTCCACGTCTGAGGATTTTCAAAAGCACCTACTTCTAAGTCACAGGTAATTCAGAGACCAAATCCCACTGCCCTTCACTGTGATTCTAAGTATTTCTCAGTACAAAAGGGTCAGATTTACAAAGGTATTTAAGGGCTTTAAGTTTCATGTAGATGCTTGGTCGGATTTTCTGAAAGTGTCTTGCTAGTCCACTCATTGAAATTAATGTCTCTGAAATCAATAAAAGTTAAGTACACTGACATTTCTAAGGGGAGAAAAATATAGCCAAGTATCTGCATATTTAAGCATCTCACCTTTCTGAGACACATTTGAAGACCTTGCTAAGAAGCCAGGTCACATACATGCTTTTGAAAATGTTAGCTTAGTTCACTAGTTCAGATTCATTTCAGGCTATCCTTGAACAGCTGCTGTTTTGACCATGTAGTGGCCTTAGAAAAGTGTTATCATGGCCCCAGAGATTATTACCAAAAGCATTTTTGTTTAATCTGCAGGTTAAGAAATTTCAGACCACTCTGTGAGTGGAGAGTGTTCAGTAGTTCCTCATATAACATATTTCTCAGAGAAAGAGTTCTTTTTGAAAACTGCTGAGCCTTAAACTTAGATCACTGCTTCATCTCTACACTTCCTGTCTTCACTGTGCCCAGCATGATCAACTTTGCACCCACTGCTAATACCTCAAGACTGCTTTCTTTTTGTATGCTCCAAGAACAATAAAATATTCTGTCATTGTCTTTTAGTCCAGGTGCCTCATGTAATCATTATGCCAAGGAAGGGGGGCTGCACCATGCAACATTTAGGATATGGAGGTTAATTTCTTAAGCAATAGCGAGCTAGAATAGAAAAGATGTCACACTGTGAAAGCATAGACAGAACTATGTGAAAAATTTAGTTGCAAATGAAACATAAAAGCCTTTTCAGAGTCTTAACTTTCCTTTTAAATTGTTCATCTGTTCATTAGACCTCTATATTCACACATTGGTATACAGATGAGCAGAGGAATTGCTGGCCACCTCTCAGAACCAAATGTTTTCATCACCAACAGAGCTTCCTCATCCAGTGATTTCTGTTGGTCAGCATTCACAGAGTGTGCACTTATAAAGCCCTATGACAGACTCATAAACCTCCAGGATGATAAGGTAGTTAATTTTGTGCAGTAAAGGATTGTTCTCTCCCCACATAGGGGAACAATACTTCATTTCACAAGTGTGGAGGAGATGTCTATGATTCAAATGCACTTCTTTTTGTTTAGGGCTTGAATTGAAAGAAGATGGGGAGAGGAACTTAGTATTTTTCTTCTGTTCTTGATGTTTAATGGGAGACACTTTCCTTTAAAAGGAGTCAGTGATGTACCACAAGGCAAGAGACTTCCAGTTCTATCATACAGTGAGCCACAAAGATCTCTAGTCCCCCAGCCTTTTCCCTTTTTTCCCCTAGAATCTGGGTTGCATTTTATATGCAATAAACAGCAAAAGTGGGGTTTTATAGTTACTAGATTCCAGCCTGTTTGTATTTTTAATTTTCCAGTATGTATTGATATGATCCATTGAGATCTTAGATCATCAGAAAAATTCACAATTGCTGGTAATTGTTTCCTGTTAAAGATGATGAATTTTCCAAAGTAATGGACTAAGTTCTCTTATTGTCTTACTGTGGGGTAAGAATAATGAGTTTAACAAGAAGCGCTCTGTTACTGCCACAGTTCCTACAGTACCTATTGAAAATAAAATGGGTAAAATCAAAATTAGACTCTAATCTCTCTTTAAATATCTGTGACAACCCTATTATGCACTATCAAAGTCATCTGGCTCCATCTGTTCCACTTTTTTCTTGCATTTCTTCTGCAGTATGCTACACATCTTTTGTCCTTTTCTGTCATTTTGCCTGACTCAGAGTGGAGCTATGGAAGCTAGACAAAACTCCCACAATTATTTGTACCCTGAATTTTAGGTTGAATTAATAATGCAGAATATAGGCCTTCATGATCCTCTTTTAGTTTTTTACCGAGTTGACAAAGAGAAAAAGTTCAGAAACAATTTTTTCCCCTCACTGCTTTCATGTCTGAATCATGTCATGTACTTAATACACTGCCTTATGTTTATGTCCCCTGTGTGTCTGTGTCAGCAGTGGACATGAGCAAACCGTGATCCTAGAGGGAATAAGTAGTAAACCTAGTAAAATTTACAGTCTGGTAACAGAGACAGTATAGAGCTGGTGGTATGTTCCACCTGTCTGGGGCAGAAAATAATTTCTAAAATATTCATGTAAAGTATAGTTAATGAAGAGCATAAAAAATTAGGAGGTTCTTAAAGGGAAACACTCTACAAGACAAAAGGCCTTGGAGTGTGTAAAGATTTATTACAAAGCAAAACAGAATCTGTAACAGAGAATGGAATGGCAAAATTCTAGGCAGGAAAATATTCTTTTTATCATTTTAAACTTAAACATAGTCTCTAAATTAGCTCTACTCTTGATCACAGTAATGAAAACTTTGACTCAAAATTCTCTTTTCAGGTGCTTCAAAGTATATCTATTCTTTTTCTACTTAAGTCAGCTGACTCTCTGATGTACACCAGAGTCACTGAAGTCAAAATCTTCACACGTTCTTCCAATGTTCTTTCCCCATTATGTTAATCTAGTTTTATTGCTGAATCTGCTAGTTGGTTACTGTTGTTTTTACTGAGGTTGTATGTCCTATTTACTGCTCATGAAATCAAATGACTCTGTCACTTCTGACTAAACAGGAATATCACCTGCTATCATTTCTTCATGCTGAATTGCCTAGGAAAACAGAATTTTAAAATGGCAGAGTTGTACAAGTGTTAATTTCAGTTTTTTTCTGGCATACTCCCTGCTTAGAGTTTTCTAACAATTTTTTCTTGGCAGCAATAAACGACTTTAAAAGAGAAGGAAACTTTGTCCCTTCCACAAGCTGTTTTCAATGAATTGCTATTCTTTCTTGACCAGTTTGTGAAACCTTAACTAATTAGAATTTGTGCTCCTTTGTATATCGTTATTATTCATTTATGAGAATATATCATGTTTAAAGTATACACTATGTGGGACTTAATTTTCTGAGAATAATTGCATAGAGTAGAACCAAACACTTCATCATTAACATTCAGCACCAGAGCTCTGGAAAGATAGGCAGCAAAGAAAACAGGAACATGAAGAGAGTAGATGAAAAGAGTTGTGAAGGGTGGCAGGGCATGATTCATTAGCTATCATATATCAAATTCCTTTTTTGGTGCATCCTAACTAAAGCATGCTGGAAAATGCAGTGTCATGTAACCATCTATAATTAGGTCTGAAAAGGTTTGATCATTTTTCAGCAAAATACAGTAATGACCTTTCATACATGTGCACACATACTCTGAGGAACGGAATGAGAAAAGAAAAAACTCTAAAGACAAACGAGAGTACCAGCAACTGAGAACAAGTCCTTAGCTCATTTAAGATAGCAAAACTCAATTTTCTATTGTCCCATACCCATTGAGAGAAGGAATTGCAAATATGAATTAAGGATTAGATGTAGTATCAAGATAGCTTGAAACATTGAATAAAAAGAAAAACAAAATCAGAAAAGGAAGATTCATCTGGGAAAAGGCCTGAAAGCTAGGGTAAGACAAAGTCATGTAGTTTCTTGATTTTTAATAGCTTTTTCTACAGCAGGGAATATCATAGCCCCACAGTATTAGAGAATAATAGCAAAATATAACATTTAAATTCCTGGCATTCTGTGTCTATAAAAGAAAAACATATCCTACAGTGAAATATCCAACTTGATTAACAGGTGAAAGTTGTCCATTCAATATTTAAATCATAATAATGTGTCCTGTTCAGAGATGCCACATTGGCTGTTAAGAACTGAACACCCAATTTGGTGTTGATGAGCATGGTCCAGTAGCAGTGGGGGCCTCCACAGACCTTTGCAGCCAGGCTGAACACAAAATTCTTGTACAGTTGATCAAAAAACTTGGTGTTCTCTCACCAGTCAGCTTCATATCTTAGCTTTCAGGCAGCAGCAACGGCCTGCAGGAAAAGGAGCTGAGATCAGGGAGGACAAGAGGACATGCAGGAGCAGTGACCTGACCATTAGGAGTGGCAAGTCCGGGTCAGGATCAGGGCCTGAGATGGTGATCAGGGTCAGAAACAGCACAGTGATCACACAGCACCAGGTCCAGATAGAGGAGGCACAAACCCAAGTGTGGATGTAGCTGCAACACTGCTGCAATATAGCCCAGGTGGGAGCTGGTGGTATGGCTCCCATGGAAAAGGTGGTGTAGGACCTTGTTTTTAGCTTCTTCACAACAGTTCTTACCAGCAATGATGCTGACCTTAGGCTCAATCAGCTAAACTCCTTGACTCAGCCATCTCCTGGAAGCATGATACACTCCAGTCCCTGGGAATGCTCATAAGGCAGTGGTCAGGAGCACCCTCGAGTAATTTATTCAGTCCTTCAGGAAACTACTTATCCTTTCACAGAGGTTCTATTATCAGTGCCATATTATCAGTGGGGTTTGTGCATCCCACCCTATCCACACCAGTCCACAAACCAGGTCTGAGAGAAGACAGAATAACTAGAAACAAAGCTGATACTACAGGGAAACAACCGGAGCTACTGCATGGCCACAGGGAGTGGCAGCACCACATTAAACTGCACTGGGTACAAGTTTATTTGCAAGTGGAAATCAGCAGTTCTAGATGCTAAATTTAACAGCTGTGTCCATCGCACCTGGTCACCTAGGCTGGGTGCACAAGGCAGCAAAATTTCAATGGCATATCATGCTAAAATCTAGGCATGCTCCAGCCCCCTCCCAGTGCCGTGTTTCATATTAAACATGAATACTCCTGGCATGAGACACTGTGGTTCCTTTAGCTTGAATCTTCAACTTTTGCCTGTTGCACGCAAATCTTTGGAGAATTTATCAGTTTACTGAGTCCTTGCTACTCAAATATATGAGGAACAAAACACTTTACTCATAGTAAAGAAATAATCTTACTAGCTGGCATCAGCATAGTTTTTCACAGTGGCTGGTAGATATTAAAGCTTCCTATATAATCTTTCTACACATGTAAATTTTGGCCTTGTGAAATATTCACAAATAAAATTTAAAAAAACCTAAACAAACCAACAAACCAAAAAAACAAAAAAAAAACCCCAAAAACAAAAACAAACCACCACACCCAAAAGACCTCAAAACTTTGTAAAAGGAAATAAGTTATTGTTTTTATTTTTATAGGAATTTACTCGATTTTTACAGATTTTGGGATGGCTTAAAAAACTATGAAATGTCAGCTACCTAAGTTTCTTCTGCTCATAAGACAAGAATAGGTCTTATTATTAAGATTCATAGGTCTGGTCATTTTGGTCAAATGTCCAGGAGAAAAGTGAAAGGGCAGAACATTGTCAAGATAAAATACTGTCCCTGAGGTCAAAAAATACTGTGGGTTTGTTTGGTTTTTTTCCTTTTCTTCTCTCTCACTCTCTACTTGAGCTACATTACAAAAACATGCAATGCTCCAGAGACAGAGCCGTGTGAGTGGGTTGAGGTATCCATTCCTTTTGTTTGTTTGCTCATTTCTTGCCTCTGAGCAGGGACTCGCTGTGGCTGCTGCAATGTGTGTGTGTGCATTTTGAACTGGTACTTGCCTGTTAAAAATACATTCAACAAGGTGAAACCTGCTGAGTGAGACAAGGGTATGAAGAGAGCCAATCATGAAGTCTGAGATGATTCACTCATTATCACATCCCAAGATCATTTTAGTATTTTCTTTTTCTCGCTTGCATCAAAATTCTGTATTTAAACACTTTGAACCTCTGACTCAGACTGAGGAACAGAAATTCTTACATGCAGTCCTTATTGACCTTAGGGTGCTCATGTTTTCACCCCAGCCAAAACCAGGATGAGGGTCAAGGGGACTGAGGGGAAGATAAGGTTACACTATTTCAAATTTTATTAAGAAAACTAAAACAAAGAACAGGGGGTTTTTTTCAGAGCTGTATTTCATAACAGCACACAGTAATAAAAAACTGAAAAAGAGAGAAAATATTAGCTGTCTAAACTTCATTTTGCATACTATTTGCTTTTGTCATTTTTATTAACTTAATAAAAAAACAAGATTTATTTTCTCTTATTGGGGGTGTGGGGGAGGGTATTGTGGTTGTCCCTCCACCTTTTAACTGATGAGCTAATATTCACGCAAATTCAAAAGGGGGATTTAAGTCTCAGAGGTAGTTATTAAGTTCCTACAGTTTATCACAGAAAGACAGAAAGAGGAGTCCAAAGCAAAGGTCCTAAAAAGGTGTACTACTTATCAGATATGAAAAACTTCAGTGAAGAGAAAGTCAACAACAATGCCACAGTTGCTGGTAAAGTTTCACGTGGAGGACGTGTTATAGATAAATAGAATGGTTTGGATTGGAGGAGACCTTAAAAATCACCTAGTTCCAAATCCCCTTGCATGGGCAAGGATGCCACACATTAGATCATGTTGCTCAAAGCCCCATCCAAAATGCCTTTAAATGCTTCCAGGCATGGGGCAACCAAAACCTCTCCGGGCAACCTGTTTCACCACTCTCACATGAAAGAATTTCTTCCTGATAGCTAATATTAATCTAGCCTGTTTTTATTTTAAAGCTATTCCCCTTTGTCCTATCATTATATGTCCTCATAGAAGTCCCTCTCCAGCTCTCTTGTAGCCCCCTTTTAGGTACTTGAAGGGTGCTATAAGGTCTCCTTAAGAGAGCCTTCTCTTCCCCAGGTTGAACAACCCCAACCTTCTCAGCCTGTCTTTGTAGGAGAGGTGCTCAAGGCCTCTGATCATCATCGTGGTTTCCTCTGGTCCTGCTCTGGCAGGTCCATGTCTTTCTTGTGTTGGAGGCGCCAGAGCTGGGTGTAGCACTCCAGGTGGGATCTCACCAGAGAAGAGCAGAGGAGCAGAATCCCCTCCCTCACCCTGCTGGCCATGCTGCTTTGGATGCAGCCCAGGACGTGTTTGGACTTTTGGGCTGCAAGTGCACAAGTTGCTAGGTTATGTCGAGCTTCTTGTCCACCAAAGGTGCAAGGTACCAGCAAACTCAGGAAGCACAGAGAAACTGAACCCCTACTTATACGGCTCACTGTCTCATGCATGGGATTGTCACTGTTTCATGCACGGGGACCTGGTTGTCATGCTGCCCTCCTGGGTGCCTTGCCGTGTGTCTGGGCACAGCAATATTGCACAAATCTGAGCCGTAATAAAAGCATAATCTAGGAAATAGATATTTTGGCAGCACTAAGAAAGTTGAAATTCAGTGCCCTATTAGCCATCTGTGTTATAGGAGGACTCTCACTGTGCAATATCTGGACATCCCAGCTAAAGGCATAACAAAAAGGGGTTAAAAACACTTCATGGCAAATCATGACACTCCTCATTTTAACAAAACCTTTATTTTGAATCACAGTCCTTCCATGGGCATTAGCAATTCTCTTTTTGTTTGGATTTTCATAACTGAATTACTGCCACATTGTCAGCTTTTCCAATTTTAATACAGCTTTTATAATTTTTGTTGAAACAGCTATTAAACACAATCAATTGCACAACAAAATTAACTCAGTTGTAACTTAAAATAAAGAAGTAAGTGTTTAACTCTTGCAGCCTGGAGAAAAGTTTGAAAATGGTACCTGAATTGAAATTTTTCTTTAAAGTATATGCAGACACACAGACAGGAAATAGAATAATTAAGATTGCATGAAATTATTATATAAATGCACAGTAATACCTGATTAAAATATACAGGTATCCATTTAAATCACATTATATCAATGCAGTATCATCATATTCTGGGGCCTGCCTGATGATTTAGTATCGACAATATTTTTATCAATACAAACAACATTTCCTTTGCTAAAATGCTGTTCCAAAACTGCATCTGGTTTAGATTGACCTCCCTTTATTGATTTACATCTAACAAGGAATCAGCCCAGTATTTTAAAATGTTTGCTTCTAACTTAAGGCACTTTTAGTAATATAAATTGATTACTCATAATTATACAACCAATTGACTCATTCTGTATTTTATATTAATCCACTATTTGTAGGCTGCCAATGAAGTTCATAAAGATCCTGCTCATAGTCCATTAATATTGACTCTCAGATTTAATGAGTTCATTACAATAACCATAACTGTATTATTAAAATGCAGAAGGAAATGTAAGCCTGTTTCATGCAAATAAAGACTGATATAATTAATCAAATGATACTTTTATTGTTAGCATTATCATCACCATCCAGCATTTAATAGCCCTGTTTTATGTTTCCGGATAACTTTGTATGAGGCACTGTACAAAACCAGTGAATATATAAGGAAGGTATAAGTAAGTGACAGGACATGAATTAGACAGGAACATTTAAGAATACACTGACACATTACAGATTAGTTAAGAAGACATTTGTGTTAGTCCAACAAAACATAATTAATATATTTGATTTTATTTTTTCTTTTAATTTAAGGCTTATTTTGTAAGTAAGATCGCTTTAATCTTGTTTTCTGGTAATAGCTGGAGAAAAAAAAAGGGTTTCTAAAGCTTTAATCCACATTCTTAGAATCAATTTTACATTCATCCTTTAGTCACACACCCTTTTGTAATCTTTCCTTTTAGTTCTGCATGATCATCTCTCCAATAGCACTGTGCAGCAGTTCCTCTTTCTACCATAACCCAGCATAGATCCTAGAGATACATGGGAACAGGGTTTTGTTGAGTAGGTAGAAAATAGACTTTCTTCCAGAACACTCTTTGTTATTTCTTCTATGGTGTTTGATCAAATAGAAAAGTGTACACTTTTCTGAGTTCTTTTAAAGAAAAACGAGAAACGTTCAAGTAGAAATTTTAGTTCAGTATGTTCAGATACTCTGTCAGTGGTTTTGGGCTTTGGCACCAAAACACATGGTGATACTTAAGAATCACACAACATGAAAACTATAAAAGGGAGGCATTTTGGACCTTCACCCTCTCAGCTTTCTACCTTGGCTCTCTCTGCATGGCTGTGTCAGATGCCATTCTCCCAGTACCTGGGCAACATATTCAGGTTTCTGGGGTCTGGTTTCTGCCCTTACATGTCTAGTCCAGAGAACCTCTCTGACTCTGAGTCCAGACTGTAGCCATACTATAATCTCCAGATCATAGTGACTGTGTTTCAAATAAGGAACTGTCTCACCTCCACCCTAAGGCACCAACTATTCCTAGAAACAGTTTGGGAGGATGATATTTGGCACAGACAGTGACTGCATCAGGGACAGTTGTAATGATTTAGCAATACAGATGCTGAGCTTTCAATACTCAGGAAAACTCCCATCCAGTGTTTACCACTGCATATGAACTCTGCAAGGATCTGGCCCCTAACCACAGCTTTCAAGTCCATTACCTTTAAGTACTCACATCTATAGCTGGATCAAGCCATCAAGTTATTGTAATTACTAAATGTTTCTTATTTTTCTGCTGTCATAAATCGTTCCAAATTAATGACCTAATAGATAAGCTATTTACATGGCTTTTCAAGGAAGGGCCTGGTCCTGCAGGTACAATTTTAACAAGTATTCTGTAGAAAAGTACAGAATAGCTGTACCTTTGCTGCCAGATGAATTAAGTACCACTTGGTGGAATTGCATCTCCCTGGCATCCTATGTCAATAGCAAATTTATTTCATAGTCTGTTAAGAAAAAAATCTGTCCTCTGAGACAAAAGAAGGCATCTCTCATGTTTGCCAAGAGCTGTGTCTTTCCTTCTTTCTTGGGAATCATTAATTGCTTACCTCCAGGAATGGTGCCTTAGAGAGGCACTTGTAAATGCACAAAAAAAAAATTATTTACTGTGGAATTCCAAAATATTAAGTCTGTGTTCTAGCTTAGTTTTAATTGCTGTAGAGGTAAACTGAGCAGCAAAAATAAGTTGGATGCTGAAAGCAAATTGTGACTTGTAAATACAGACTGATAAGTTTTTACTAGGCTTGGGGCAGGAATCTGTCACATTTCCCTCTGCAAGAAATGAATGGGAATGAAATTGGTGCATTTCTGCTGATGTCACAGGGCGATGATGATTTGTCAGAAGACCTGTCTTACAGAGTATCAAGGGTATTGAAAGCTTTCTGCTGGATTTACATGTTTACTCAGTTGCTCAATAGTTTGTCATGGACTGTTAACTTTTTCAAAAGCACACATACACATAAGCAAGACCCATTTGTATTCTCATGGTGCAGCTGGATGTCACAGTCCTAGCTGTGCTGGACAGTCTAAAACTATGGGAAAGAAATTATTGCTAAAGGTATTTGCAATCTACTTTATTTTCTTTTCTTCAGGTGAAGCCCTCTGCAGTAAGACCTGTGCAATTTCCCACTAACAACTACATATGTGAACTCCTGTACTCCTGGAGAATGAACTGTAGCTGCTGTTAGTTCATCCTCAATGTCAGTTTTCTTTCACATTTCTTGCCTTTTCAGGAAGATTCTCATAGAAGCAATCGCCATACTTCAAATATCGAATCTGCATTGTGGCTTCTGAACCTGAGCATCACCTGTAGCCCAAAATCATGCATGCGTGGTGAGATCCAAACACACAGCTGCCCAGGAACGTGGTTGAGTCACCATCCCTGGAGTTATTTAAAAGATTATATAGATAAGCCACTTAGGAGCATGGTTTAGTGGTGAACTTGACAATGCCAGGCTAACAGTTGGACTCGATCAAATTAAAGTTGTTTTCCAACTTAAATGATTCTATGCTTAGTTTCTGTAAGCCAAACTAGTAAACCAATTAAAAAACTGTTAGCTGATCTGCCTTTATAAATTTTGTCTATGTCTTCACAAAAAAGTTGTCAAACTTGTGAGTAATAGAAATTAGGACTGGATATTTTAAAAGTTGTTTAGGAATACTTGATGGGAATTTTTCACAAACCATACAAAATCCTCTGACCCATATCATTATTGTCCCAGGGATAGCTACAAGTTTCTTGAACTGAAAATTAAATCAGCTTGGCGATAAGCATGTTGGAATTGAGTAGCAAAAGTAAAATATACTGGTAATCTTGGCATTATTTACTCTCCAGTATTTGAGTAAAGACAGGAACTTTTACTCAATCTCAATATATTCTAAGCTGCTACTTAGAATTCTCTGCCTCTAACATAGTGTCAACTACTATATTACTGATATTCAAAAGGAAAGGAATAGCACTTTTAAAATATTACTGCTGTCAATCTCCATTTTGTACCAAAGGTACAGTAAAATGCACTTAGATAGGTGTACATAAGCATGTATATTGCTTGGATAAATAGTTTAGATTGTTTCTATATGTGACAAAACTGTGTTAAACTATGGTAATAAAACATTAGACTACTTCATAAACTTGTTTAAATGTATTTTCAGGGGACAGTCTGCCTGACTTGACTAAACTTTTAAGATTGCATTGCTACTCTGGCTGTAACTTTTCTTCTATCCACTATGAACATGGCAAGCAATATTTTAAATGGTTTAATAAATACTTTGCTAAAGTTATTCTCCCAAATGTATTCTAGTATATATAATAATGTTGGATTAACATATGTGTTGTTATTATTTTCTATTTTTTTTTTTTTTTTCTTTTTGATAATAGGTTATTTTAACTGCAAGAGCTATTTTTACTTCACTGCTTTGGGAAAAGTGTGGCCAGCAATTCGAGGGAGGGGATCCTTACCATCTACTCAGCCCTAGTGACACCACATCTGGAGTATCATGTTCATTTCTGGTCTCCACAGTTCAAGAAAGACAAGGAGCTACTGGAGAGGGTCCAGCAGATAATCACAAAGATAATGAGGAGTGTGGAGCATCTCTTACGAGGAAACACTGCAGGAGCTGGGCCTGTTTAGTGTGGAGAAGACTGAGAGGGATCTCATAAGTATCTATAAATACCTCAAAGGCAGGTGCCAAGGAGATGGTGCCAGACTCTTCAGTGATGCCTAGCAACAGGATGAGGAGCAGTGGACATAAACTAAAACACATGAAGTTCCACCTCAACACAAGGAAGGACTTCTTAACACAGAGGGTGGCAGAGCACTGGAGCAGGCTGCCCAGGGAGGCTGTGGAGTCTCCCTGTCTGGAGATGCTCAAAATCCACCTGCATGCATTACTGTCACCCACTCTAGGTGACCCTGCCTTGGCAGAGGGGTTGGACTAGCGGGTCTCCAGAGATCCCTTTTAACCATAACTGCTCTGTGATTCTGTGATACTTTCAGTCACTATGTGATAAGTGAGATGAGCTGCATTCACTAACTGAAGAAAGATAAGAAGCTAATAATGTGTTTTGTATTAAGGGTTGGAATTCACCAGAAATGATCAGGCTAATTTCAATAATATTTCCCAAAGGATCCATCTCCAGATTTGATAGTTTTCAGAAAACTCAGTCTTTTTATTTTTCTCTTTAAAATAAATGGTTGCAGTGACATCTGCAGTGACATTGTGCTTTTCCACATTTTCACCAATTTGAAAGGCCTGAAAAATAGAATGGAATTCTTTATTTACAGATAAGAAAATACTCACTGCTTGTGATCAATAGTGTTATATCTAGAGATTCAAGCAGCTCAGTTAGAACCATAACAGGCAGAGTTTATTACCAGTAAATCAATATGATGTCTCTTAGCCATGCATCTCTTTCAAGAATCTGTATAGTATAATGATTATCGTTATAAAATAAAGTCCAGTCTCTCTTTTGCTATCTTCTGGTTTTGATCTTGTAAAACTGGGAATTGATTTTCCTAAAAATCAATATTATGTTTCCACCATGTGGCAGATACACCACTTAGCAACAGCAACAGGTGCCAGCCCTTGAGTGGGATTGGGAATGAATACATGCTGAGGGAGAAATTGCTCAAAAATTTCAAGATCAACATCTCCAGGCTAAAGAGCTATTTATTTTCTATGCCATGGGTGCAACACAGCAGCCTTCCTGGAGCAAACATGTTGTGCATTTCCGATTGATTTTTCTGTTTTCCTCAGCAGATTTAACCATCAGCAAGAAATATCTCTCATTCGTATGCTGGATTTCCACAGATGTGAATAAATCCTACTCATCTCACATGAGAGAAAGTCAAGGAAAGCAGAAAGCCAGCTGCTGCCCTAAAGATAAGTTGAAGGTTCATCTACTTTGATAATGACAGTCATACAAAATATCAGACATTTGTGCTCTCAGCAATCCTTGTCACAATTTCATTCATTTAGACAGACTTGATACAAGAAGAGATGTAAAGAATCACTTAATTTTGTACAGGTATTAAAGGGCTATAAGCCTTCATTAGATAGATGAAGACTGATAACAAATCTGATTGTCTTTAGGCTATGCTGTGCCTCTGAGATCTCATCAGTATCTAAGTATGTCATAAAGCATGTTTAACAAAAAGCAAAAGTATTGTCTGTTTGGACAACTCTCTTGCTTCATTAAGATACTGTTACTGATTTTTAACAGAGATAAGAGACTTTATCATTGCTATCATATTTTTTCCTCTAGAAAGCCAAGATACCAGGTCTTTTGTGACACTACCTTTATGAAGAGTTTAAAACAAACTGTTTATGTCTCCTAGAGAGATCTCTTCCAACTGTTTGTGTCTTCAGGCAAGTCCCAACAGGAAAGCACAATTGTATTCCCAGTAGCTATTTTCTGAGCACGAGCAGTGAAGATTATTCTCAGAATCCAAAGATCAAGGGTTTTGCTACATATGCACTACATGGGGATTTTTCAGTACATCTGGAAATTTTTTTTTCCCCTTTCTTTCTCTCTTTGTTTTTGGGATTTATTTTTTTGTTTTTCAAGAAAATGTTTTTCAAGAAAAGCTTCACATTTCTGATAAAATGGCAGTAGCTATAAAACAATAAAAGTCTTTTTTATAGTATTTGAATATCAAGACATCATCATATAGAGAATGAAATTAAAACAGTGCAGTGTCTTCCCAGTTTTTCCACTAAGAGTTTGCCTGTGGTAACAGATTTTCCTGTGGTCCCCAGCTGCCATCCAAATAGCCAACATACTTTGCTTCTGCCACATACTTATTTAGCAGACACAAAAATTAAACCTGTCCTGTCATACTGAAACATTTTAATTGTTTCGACATCAGTCTTCAAACAGCATTACCTAGTGTATTGCTTTATGACTCTACACATTTGGGTTGCTATGGAAAGAATGAACTACCCCAATAAATCTCTCTTTATGGGCAGTAAATTCAAACATGATCAAGTTTCTGAGGATGCAGAAGCTTTATCGGCAAAGATCTCATTCTCCATGCTTTTGACCATTATGTCATGCCCCATTACCATCTTCACTGCAGAGCTTTATAGTTAGCAGTAAGCTTAATTCAGGATTGCAGTAGTTTGCTAAGATTTTGCCAGGACAAAATTGTTTAGATGAAGGTCTGTAGTTACTGTACTCCATGCTTAATAATTTATGTATTTTGGATGAATATTTCCTTCTTTTAGAATCGAATGAATTTAAGAATTTCAAAACAGTATTACAATGCATGATTTACATTATTTTCTTTTACCAAAGCTATTATTTAAAATATTATTTGATAAGGTAAAAAATCATACCCTAAGGTGAATTGTCATATATTCACATATTTATAATACTCATTGCTCAATAAGATTGCTTTTGCCCAAATTCTACAGTGTGTATTTTAAGCTAATGTTCCCAATTTAACAAATCACAGATATGTCTGGGCCTCACAACTTCATTATTGTCATAAACAGCACACAATTATTCCAGGTACAGGCACACTATTTGTTTCTCAAAAAGGAAAAAAAGAAAGAAAAGTCATCTAATACCTGACATCATCTTTATTTATAGGAAAGCAGCATGTGGCAATCAATTTCCAAGAGATTAACTGTTCTTCAACACCCAAACATTTTTCATCAGAATTTTAAACCAGAGTCCCTCAGCATGGGGCTAGCTCTATTCTCACTTGAGAGGATCAATGCATAAGGTTTCTAGGAAGACATGGAGATGTCTGTTTTATTAATCAGAGTTTGAGTAGCATAGTTCCATGCACATAAAGTTACCTCATTCTAAGTCATCATGAAATGTTTATATTTCACAAAGCTGCTTATATTTCCAAAACTTAAGGCTATTTTTTTATTTCTGTTATTTTGTCCATTGCAGATCATGCATTTCAAATAAAGGTAATGTATTCCAATAGTCACTGAGTTCAAAGACAAGACAGATACAGGTAAATTTCCTAAAGAAAACAAAAGATGATTTACATTTCTGTTTGTTTGCTTGTGCTTTCTTGGTTTTGTTTTTTTTTTTTCCATTTCCATTTACTAAATGGAAATTGCTCATATGGCTAGCTTCAATCAGTTTTGAGCTCTGATTTTCTCTCAATTAAAAATGAAATTGTCTCTGCACATTTTCTTGTGATTTCTTAAGTCATTTAACTCAACAAGCTAATGGTTGAATAAGTTAAATGTTATTTTCAAATGCAGAGTGCTTCAGATAATTCTTTCCTATGCTTCTAATAGCCTAGCAGCTGTGATAAAGACCTTTCTAATTTATAAAAAGCATATATATATATTCTTCCCACTATATAGTGATCATAAGCACTGAATTTTTTTTATTCCAGAGGGTCTGACCCAATATAGTTAAATGCCTTCCTATCATGATGATCTGACAAATTTTGCATACTGTCTAAAGCTTCACATAACATTTCAATTTTGACATCTTCACAAGCATATGAAACCCACTAAATATTAGTAGAAAATTACTCAGGACATTGTAGTAGACATCATATAAAAATGCACTTGATAGACAAACAAATTTATTTCAGAAAGTTAAGAAACAATATTTTGAGCAAATATGAGAAGTTGTTGCCTACTGTATATACAAGTGTACCACATCTACAGCGAAAATGCATGAAATTTGTGAGAGATCCAAAAGTCAAAACATTTGTCTAAAGTTTTTAAAAAAAAGCAACTAAAGATAAAAAACAGTGATTTTTCTTTTATTCAATATTTTTGTTAACTATAGTGAAAAATCACTGTTGTGACATTCAGTAAAGCAATCAGAGTTTTACTTTCCACTTCCATTCCACTTGCTAGATCATATTATCTCTTCACCAAATAAAACATGTGGAACTTTAGAGACTTTGAAACAGAATATTTTCTCTGTAGAATAGTACAGGAAGGTACTAATAACCTATGATAATGTGTCATTATCAATTCAATTTGATAGTTCTTCCTATGCAATTTCTATTAAGATCTCTTAAATCCGTTTAAAATACTATAATGATTTTACCTCTTTCATTTCTTGCGTAGGTCTTCTGATAAAAGAAAAAAGACTTTTATAACAGTACCCTTAAATTAAGTCTGGTTTCATCACAAAGTAGAAAGGACTAAGCAGTGTTGGTGACTGTTCAACAAATAGAATAACCTGTATGTCCACAAGATGCACCTACCTCCGTGAGCATGTGACTGGAAGGCTTGGACAAATGTGTGTGAGAATAAATGTACAGGAAAGACTTTGGCCTTGTAGCACTGACTGTTGCAATAGCTGTGTGCATTCAAGAGAAGTACCTACCCAAGAACTTAAAGGCTGTATGAACTTAGGGAAACCTAAGTTAATTAATAAAAAAACATGAAGGACAAAAATATAGATATGTTTCAGATCTTTTACAGATTATAAATATTTTAGTCTGGTACTATTGATAATCCTTTTTTATAGGATTGAAATTCCCAAGAACTTTTGCCCTCTGTTTTTGCCACTTAATCCTTTTCTTGGGAAGAAAATTAATAGGCAAAACTTACCTTCAAAATGAAGGACTCACCTTCAAAATGAGATGCTACCTCTATTCTTCCATACAGCACTCCATTCATCCTTGACACGGGAACAACAGCTGCCCATCACATGTCTGCCCAAGAGGATTTGACCACACAGGTCTGATGTTGCAGAAGATTCTCCCAGTTCTCTCAATGTGAATTATTCAGGAATGGAAGCGAGTAAATAACATCTTTCTTTCTTTCTTTTTTTTCTTTTTTTTTTTTTTAGCTGATCTAAGAAA
>VWZT01016876.1:444118-512511 GCA_013397055.1 Pachycephala philippinensis
ATAAATATATATATTTTTTTTTATTTTAAGAAAAATAAGTGATGAATATGACTCTGCGACTTCTGACAGTAACAGCAAAACATTTTGGTATTGAGTGCCAGATATGTTTTAAAAGGAAATCTTCTTAATGCCATAACAAATGTTTCCTGAAATTATATTTGGCAGTCTAAATTTAATGTAAAGCATTCACTTCAAAGAAGACTGAAACTGAGACCCCTCTCTTCTAATGAATCTCATGTTCCTTGACTGAAGACTTACGATTTTTCTCTTCATACACAGAAGTACCTGACAACATGCAGTTTATTGCAGCTGCAGATCAGTCAAGGAACTGAAACTTGCTTCACATCTTATTGTCTTTTGCATTATATCATTTTCTTTTTTTACCTCTTAGTGAAGAAATATATTTTGTCCAATATTATGCAGATTTTCTTTGTTAGCATTCTATTTTGAAATGAAATGTAAAGACTTAATAAATCATTAACAGAAACACTGGAATTCCAGCAGAGAATTCAACTGAAAAGCACATTTAGGCTTTTAGTTTTTCATATATGTATGATGTGGGGTTTTTTTGTTAGAAGAGATCATTACTATTATTTACATTGACTGAATGTCTATTTACGACAATGGATATCAGTCAACAATTCGTGTAATAACTTGATTGCCTAAACAAATTTGAATATTCTTTTTTTGGGGTTTTTATTTGTTTCTTTGTTTGTTGGTTTGGTTTGGAGGGTTTTTTGGTCTTTTTTTCTTTTCCTAGGAAAAGAGTGAACCATCCTAGTGTCTTCTGTCATTATTAGTATCCATCAATTTTTGGATCATTCACAAGTAAGGGAGTTCATAGAGCCTTCTTTGGGAAAAAAACCCTCAGACCAAGACTCTACTTCATACCTTTCTACTCATTACAGTTCAGATTTCATATTCTGTTTGAAGAGAGCCATAGAGTGCCCAATGCATCGATAGATGACAATATTGTAATGACACCACTTGAAAGAAAAGGAGAGACTCTCAAGGCTCACAAATGTAAATTATTCAAGAATAAGGTGAAACAAGAAAAGATGAGAGGAATTCACTTTCTTTAAAATTCTAAGTGTTTCAGTACACCAGCCCTGGGCAATTCTTTCAAAGCTAGAAAGAGAGAGGAGATTGGTTTTGCAAAAGAAGACCCAAGGACAAACTTAAAGTGTGATTCTGTCAGAGACCGACTAGGAGGGGCTGTTCCAGTAAACAGCTAAAGATTTTTTATAGTAAATCTCCAAATCACATAATTAAATGCATTAGTGGACCAAGGTCTATCTCACTTTAACTAGACTTTCTTCACATGCAATATCTATTGGAAAGACGGGAATGATAATTTCCAGGCTAAAGGCAATTAAGATCTAGATAGGTGTGCTGGCCTCTGTGCCAGTGTGGTACCTGAGTTTCAATAGTTCTTCTTCCTCCTCTATGTTTACCTCCTAAATATACTCATGAACAATCCCATTTTGCTGGATGGCTCTTCCAGTTCCTTTCTGCCAACATGACAAGACTTCCTTTTCTATAATTATCATGGCAGTTCGCTCATAACCTTTAACTTTGTACTATTGCATGCCATCCTATTATTGCTGCTGGGATCCCAGAGTTGCCCAGTTCTCTCTATAATTTATCTGTACTGACACTAACTTCCAACGGAATGCTTTAATCCGTACGGGTACTATACGATACTTAAAGCTTATATTTTCAAAATCACTGTAAAGTCTTGGTCATGTAGTGACAGGACAAGGGGAAATGGCTTCAAACTGAAAGAGTATAAGTTTAGAGCAGATATTAGGAAAAAGATTTTTACTGTGATGGTGTTGGGACACTGGCACAGATTATCCAGAGAAGTCAGGGATGCCCCATCCCTGAAAGTGTTTAAGCCCAGGTTAGAGGGAGTTCTGAGCAACCTGATCTAGTGGAAGGTGTTCCTGACCATGGCAGGGGTTTTGAAACTAGGTGATTTTTAAGGTTCCTTCCAAAGCAGGCCATTCTCTGATTCTATGACATTCCTCAATCCATTTAAAACTTCATTACTCTGTTTGCTGAGTTTGCCTATTAGTTACCATGTCGGGTGCCAAAGTGTTTTTAAAGGGATTCTGGTTAATAGGCCACATTTATTTATTTATTCTATTTATTAAAATGTCTTGGAAAATTTACAGGATTAAAACATTTTTGTGTCAGTCTTTCTCCTAAATTAATTCTATGGTTTATTTTTTTTTTATTTCTTTCTATCCATTTTAGTCCTTATGTTTTTCATTCCATGTCTGTTTCTTCTCTGATTTTACCTCCTAGATGTCAAAGATATTAACACTGAGAAATGAAAAAGACAAGTTCCTTAGTTCAGCACCTGACATCCAAATTTATTATTGAATTTGTTATTTATTATTAAAAATGTATTATAGAATTGAATGAGCAGAGCACATAAGCAGGAATTACCCAGGGGAAGGCATAAGTCATTTTGTGACAGGTTACATGTACTTAATGCAGCTATTCACTTTTTTATTCATGAAAAACTGTGTGGATTCTACATAAAGTGTTGAACACCTTGATGGCCTTGACTATTTTTGCAATTGAAGGCATCTTCAAATATATTTACCCATATGTCATGTGGACCTGTACCCATTTAAAAAGGATTAAAATGAAACATGGAATGTCAACCCTCATTACAAAGCTGTGCCATATTTTATTTTAAAAAGCAGCTTGAGAGATGCTTACTAATTTTATCTACTAATTATGAAACAAAATCTGAGAGAATGGATGTTGAGAGAGGTTAGCCATGCCCTGTATGATAAGAATGCTAGCATAAAATAACAGTCAGTACATAGAATATTATTTTCAATCACTCTTTATAACATTTTATCCCTTCAATAAAGCTGTAGTAAATGTATCACTGTTATTAACTTACATTTAGAAATGTAGTTCCCTGCTGTCTGAAACTGTGTTAACCAGTAAGTCTATGACTGAGGTTAAGACTTGAACACATTTGTACGTGGAAATTTGCAATGAAGTTACTCTTTTCAGAAAGAATGGAAAGGCACAAATGCGCCCTGCCTAGTTTTGAAATTGAATTTTCATATCTGCATTAAAGAGGTGTTGCTCATAACTACCTAACAGCTCAAAGGATGCGAAAATCCTCTAGGAAGGGCTGTACATCTGAAGAAATCTTTGGAGGTGGCTATTTCAATCCACTGACTGTAGAGTATCTTTAAGTGTAACCATCTTTATGTTTGCAAAGTTTGCTCCACAGTCAAGCATTTCAGTTTACTATCTAAAGCCTGATAGGATGAATTCATTTAAGACACCTCAGAATGTTTTTTGGGTTGTTTTGTGGATTGGGGGTTTTTTGTTTGGTTGATTGGGTTAGGTTTTTTCAACACATGCATATATTTTTGTATTAGCCTTGGGTTCACTTGTATAAAAAGAGTCAAGAATTCTGTTGATCAGTATTCATTTTCCATAAGTGAAAAGAATCCTGAATATCACCTTTCCAGAGTCTGCCTAGTGTGACAGTAGACAGCCTTCTCAAAGTACAAAACTATGCAATTGTTTAAAGAACCACCATGTCTGATCTGTGCATACCATAGCTCTGCAATCAATTCAGTGCCTTACTTGCACAACCAAACCTTTTTCTTTTTACCTAATTAAACTTTAATTTATGTTACTGAGACTATCTGAATGTATGCTGGATACAGTAGATGGGAATGCAGTGCCAGTCTGAACTGGGGTTCCATGAGGTGCAACCTTACAGAAAGGTCACAGGTTGCAACACATTGCCAGATGTTAATGATCATGCTCTTAGCTTTGTTTGGTTATCTCCAATTATTAAAATAGTTGAAAATAGAATATCAGATATCAGAATATCCAGGTTGTGGTCTTGGCATTCAACCTCTGTCCTTTAGGAGCTTCATTGTTGGAGGAGACGTAGTTCAACAGAAATATGGTAAACCTTAATTCTGCACTGTTTCAACAGGAATACAGAAAGGTGACATTCAAAGATTTCCTATACCTTACTTTGTCTTCTTTTAATCTTAGAATTGTAAACAATACATTAATGAAGAATCTTCATGTTTTTAACTACAAAATTGCAAATAACTCTTTAATGTGTGGTGATAAATGTATTGTGCTCCTTGCTGGCAATTGTGAGGTAACTGACAATATTTTCATGTGCATGTTACTGGGAGCATTGGCCCTCATGAGCTTGTGAAGAATTCAGTCATCAAACACCATTAGAGCACAATTACTGGCTCCTATCTTCTACCAATATATTTGAGAAACAAATAAATGCATGGCCTCTGCATCTGCCCATATTAAAACAATCTGCCTACATTTCTCCTGCCTCTGTTGTGCCTGAACAGTCCAACAGACTCTATTTACTTCAATCTTTTCAAATTCACCTTTAATGAAACCTCCTACAGGTCTCACTTTACCAGCCATTTGATGGGTTTATCNNAACCCATTACAGCATTTTTGAAACAACATATACTTTATCTATTTTTAAGAGCTGTATAATATTTAATAGTAAATATCTTTTCCTAATGTTTTCATTAGGACAAAATTTTTATCTAACACAATCAGCATTTGGGTTTTGGAAGCATGGACTTTAATATGATGAAGTTGGAAAGCAGAAAGAATGAGAAGGAGAGAGCAGTATCAACTAAGTTCTTTGCTATGCTGAAGAATCCCCCTCACTGTTCAGTGCTCCTAAATTTAAAATTAGAAGTGTTTCACTGCACCTGGATTACTTTGGCTCAGATAAGTAATTCCAATAGATCGGCTTTAGTGATAATCTTCTAACTTTAAATTTAGACTCACTGAAATGTCTGGTTCCTTCAGAACATAATTTTCCAGGCTGAAGAAGTTGTCCTGTGGAGCTGCAGCTAGCATTAAGGGGAGAGAGAGATTAGTGATATTATACAGTATATTCAGTTACTCAAACCTTGAGTCATTTTTCATTTTCATTTGAAATGTTTATATACAAAGTTTCATTTTAGGGAATGTGCCATATCACAGTTATTAATGGGAAAAGTGACTGAAAGTTCAAAGAGCTTTACACAAGCAAAGAGATAATGGAGGCAGGCAAATACAAAATTGTATGTGAACAGAGGCTAGCAAAAAACCTCGTGATCAAGGCTAAGAAAGAGCCACGGAGCATAAAACCTCATATAATGGAATAAGTTTTAAAAGATTTTAGACATCCACCTACTTGAGATGAAGTTAATGAATGTGATATGAGAAGCTAGAAAGGTATCACATTTTATGCTTTGCAGGCACATAATAAACTTTGGGGTTGTAGATAAAAGATGCTAAGTTCTGCAAGAAGTTGAGTCACTTTTAACTTATTGAAAATAATCTGATTGTATCTAAGATATTCAAAAGCAACTAAGAGACTTAAAAGCCTAAGTGTGGATTTGTTTCGTCTAATTTTTACTCAAACATTATTCTAGGTAGAGTTAAAGGTTGGAAAACTCCTAAACTAAGTTAGCTGCCTGAAAACTGCTGTCCAGTCTACATGAGTCATTTAACTTCCTTGTCTGTCAATGCAGACAGACACTCCAGAACTTTAGTATTGTGCACTTTTGTTTTTTTATTAATGTGAGTCACACTCTTTCTCTGTGAATCATCTGTGCCATTCTCAATGGCAACATTTTATAACCTTTATTCAAAAATACAATATTTACATAAGGTACAGTGCAGAAGAAAAGAAATACAAGGTTCTGTAAGTCCATATTCCACATCAGTACCCTTTATCCCCTGGTCAGTCTTGTCATCACCAGAAAAGGATTGCATATTTGTGTTATATAAATCTATGTTCTTTCTTGAAAAGCTTCCTTTACTGTCTTCTGTCTAGGAAAAAGCAAAATTTCATACATCAAGGCTCTTCCTGTTGGAACCACCCTCTTCCATAGAGATGGCAAATGAAATGTCAGTTCATTAAATTGGTGTCTAGTTATATTTGTCTTATGTATCACTTCCACTCCATTTGTCTGTCAGTTTTGCATAAATGGAAATCTTAGTTAATCTAAAACCAGAATACATTTTCACATTTTTCCTCAGGGGTCATGGAATTTCAAAAAGTATTAGCAGAGTTAGTTGACATCTTAAAACACCCCAGGATACTGCAGTACCCTTGGGTGAAAAAGAAAAGGAGTACTTTATGTAAATAAATGTATAGAATTATGAAAAAAAAAACCAACAAACCAACAAAAACCCCAAACAAACAAACAAAAACAACAAACAAAAAACCAAAATAAACAACAAAAAAAAAGGAAGGAGGGGGGAAAAAAACAAACAAGTTATGGAAGTAGAAGCAAGACAGAAAGGTTATTAAAAATGTGCTGACCTCTGTGGGAGGAACTGTACTTCAACCAGTAGGAAAACCAACCCCAAGCAACAGTTTTCATTCCTTTTCAGACAATGAATGCAGGCTTCTCTGCCGTGACATTTAAAAGGGGGATGAAATGAGGCATCATGTAGAAAAGTGCAAAGACTGATGATCTTCGTTCAAAATAAACAATCAAGGTGCTTTATATGAACTAGGTTTGAGTTTCTTAGACTGTTGGGTCTGTGCACATTACTGTACAAAAAAGATACTCAGAGCTAGGAGAGAGTATTGAAGAGAGAATTAGAGTGGAAAAATCAGTGCAATTCTGCTTGTAGCCAGTTCCAGAAGTGGGAGATCAACAGATGAATGTGTTTGGTTTGGGAAGTAGAGAAAAACAGTATAATTTTGAGAAAGCCATGTGGAAAACAAGAACCTTTTAAAAAAGAGTAAGTAAAGCTTCTAATGCCTAAGTTAGACCCAAATCACTTGACAATTTTTGTGAAAATTTGGCCTTTGTTCTCTTAGAGTTTGTTTGTTTATTTGTTTGTTTCATTAGCATATAACTCTTTTCATGAAATAAGCTGCGACATGCACAGTCTGTGCTGAACTTTCTGTGGGAAAAAGGATGTCAATTCAAGCCACACACCAGACATAGTAGAACAGAAGTCAGACAGTGGGGAAAAAAAAAAAAAAGAGAGCCACATGGAAAGGTTCAGGCAATTGTATGTAAACAATAACCTGAAAGAAGGTGCAAAACGGGAATTCTCAGAACATGTAGTAGAAGGCTGAAGCACCTATGCTTCAACCTATAAATGTTTGGGGCTCCTTCTGTAGTCAATAAAGACAGAAAGAGGGGAAAAAATGCTGCCTAGAGCATGATTAAGCCTGTCAGAGTTGTAGCCTTTCCTCTGGAGAATCTCCATTCACTGGTGCTCTCCCTGTCCTATCCAGAATCAGACCGTGTGGGAGAGTGATTTTTCTTCATCAGTATCAGGCAAGTGTTATGGGTTGAAGGGGATCACCCTCTTGGAACGCCTTGTTCTCTCCATTAACTAGAAAGGAAGGTGATTTGGACCAGCTTGAGCTTTGGCAATGACTTCTTAAACACCTGGATTTGCAGTCCTAAAGTATATATTTTCAGCAACTGAATTTAGATGGAATGAACTTTAGCTCTAAAGGTCTGGACCTTTGTTGCTGAAATCAGTAGGAGGTGTTTTACTGAGTCAGCTGGGTGTGTAAATGAGACAGATATGCTTAGTCAGTGATAATGTAATTGTCTTTCAAAAAGTAGATAAAAACAAAACAACAAAACAACAAAAACCACCTGAACCAGTCCAAAATTCAAGAGCAATAATAATCTGATAAAACAGATGAAACACTATGAACTTCCCATTTGATCACCTGGTCTCCCAGATCAAAAACAAAATGTTTATTAATGAAAATCAGAAAGACGCAATCAAGGAAAGTTAAATTATTCCATTGTATATGTTGTATTTTAGTTCCATTATATCTCTTTAGACCCAACTTTGCAGATTAATCTGAAAGAGTTTTGCAATATTTCTGGGCTTCTGTAATCTTTTAACAGTACAGTTCTTCATCCCAGACAAAATCAGGAGGTGAAAAGATGCATTTAAAAGAAAATTAATAACCTACCTACAGGTGGAGAAGGTGAAATCTAAGAAACAGGACTTAAGTGGTTTAAATTTGCTTTGAGAATATAATCTGCCACATATTTGACTGAAAGCTATTGAAACTATGCTATATTTTTATTGAAATGGCTGAGGGGCACACACACTAAATAATATCTAGAGGTCCTTTCCAGCCTAACCATTATATGATTCTGTGATTCCATGAAGATGATTTGACTATCATTACACAATTTATGGTATTATGGTTTTTGAGACTATTTTGATAAACTATTGTACTATGTTGCAAATTACTTTTCAATTGCTCGTGTGATTTACAGAATAAGTATCACTAAACTGGGTGTTAATAAATCATGACTGCCCATCACCTAGAAGTGAATGATAGATGACAAAATATTATATTATGAAAAAAACCATTATTTTATACCTGCAATTAAAAGGTATAATTACTTTTTATAGCTAAAAGTCTTAAGCCATCAATTAGAGAATTACCTTCAGAAGTATTCTGCAACCATCTGATGTGTCCAGTTGTATTACCAAAAGTCAGGGGCTTTGCCTCAAGAAGACTGCCAAAGAAGCATACAGTCATTTCACAGGTAAATAGCTGAATAGATGTTGCATTTCTGTCACTGATAACACCTTGTCTCCAAGATTTAATTTTATGTTTACTTCTTTTACCTTTGTGTAAATATCTATAGAAAAAGCAACATTGAAAATATATCAATTGCCTTAGAAAATCCATTGTAAGCAACTCATGAGAAAATGGAGATACCAACAGTAATGTCCTAATTTGTTCCAAATTCATAAAACCAAGGGTGCACAGACATGAACATTAATTTCTAGTTCCAGATACTCAGACAGACACAAACTTTTGGATGAATCTGGTTTACCAGTTCTTTTTCCCATCCTAACCCTGCTTTAGTTCCACTTTTCATGTCATTTTGCTTTAGTATGTGGTAAAGCATAACCGTATATCATACCCTAATAGATAAAAGCACTCCTTCTCTCCAAGCAGCTCTATAAAACTAAATGACCCTGCTGAGCTGTGTCCACTCCTTTGCATAACATTTAGCTTTTAAGGGGAAGCAGAGTTGAAAAGTAAGACTTGCTTTTAAGATTTATAATGATAACAAGCTCCTCTGGAGCAGCAGCTACAGAAGTTATGAAAATATGTCATAGATATCATTAACTGCCAATGACTTCATCCTGAAGCTATTAGCTAGTAATTTGTAATAGTAATAACAGTTTTGTCAAAAGCCATACTTAATTACATATATAAACTTCAGTTCAATTCTCTTAAATTAAAATGTATGTCACTTTAATTAGAAATATATGATGTTCTTGATAAGTATTCTTAAGCTGATTCCATTCAGTATCTTTCCTTATGAGCCTTTTTTCAGCACCATGTTACATTAGGTTGTTCTGGTATTCGATAAGGACTGATTTTGCTTTTCAGAAGTTAAACCACTTTGAGACAAACTGACATCGTTAATTAAAAAAAAACTGGCATTTCTTCATTAATCAAATAATGATGGATGGAAATATACTGAATGATCATTATTTCATCAGGAGCAAAGGCATGTCCTAATGGACGTGAAATAACCACAGTGGTCAATGACTGATTTTAGTGTCATTGCAGTCTTATAATTAAAGCTCCAAATTGAGAAGTAAGACATATATCTAAGCTCTTAATCAACCCAGTGACAGAAGCTGTAATGATTTGAGGTTGTACCTATGCATTACTTATCCATTGAGCGCAATAATGGCAATTCTCTCTTTGTAACTATGTCAGTCAACACACTTTATTTTGAAGGTATTGCTTACTTATTTTTCTGATGCCTTTTCTTTCTTTCACTCCACATTCAATATCTCTGTTCTACCTTGGTGATCATCCATTCCCACAGAAACCCCACTGGAGATAAATGTAGCTTATCCTAATGATCAAACACAATTTATAGATCTACCCCACGGAAAATCATCTAGTTGAGATCTTTATCATCTGGTGAGGCAAAAGTCTCTTTCTTCTTGCTCTTATGCAGTCTCCATGATCTGTGCTGTCCAAGTGGCACCATGCAATTGTGTCTTCCCCATTGCATAACACTTCAAAAGGAAAACAAAATACCCACTCCAAAAATTTACCACATAGGACATGTGAATTCCAGGACACTCAGTCAGAATCAGATCTAGAATCATGTCCTTCCACTTATGAGAAAAAAAAAAGCTCTAATTGTAAGGGTATTCTGCAAAAATGTGGGACTTGAAACACCATCTCCTTTTTNATTGCTCCTGCTCCTTTTGGCATCATGGCAGGCTGGAGCTCAAGTGAAAGACATCTGAAGGTCTTCATAAAATATATAAGCAAATATATACATTTGCTTTAGGAGGATCCCACAGAATGACATGGCTCATAAATATAGATACATAGATAAGGCATTAAACTAATGCCTCAGGCACTGTATCTCATCCTTTAGATGAAATCTCACAATACATTTGTAGAAATGGCACATTGGTGCTGAACTGGATGCTTTGCAAAGCTTACTAAGCATGTAGAGCAACTCCCTTAAAATCCATATTTTTTCACTGTCTTACACCTGTTAATGAACTTAGAAAACAGAGAAATCAAATAGTGCTGTGTAAAATAATTAGCTTATACTTGACAAATCATTACAGGAAAATTAAAAGATAGAAGTCACATTCAATTCCACTAACATAACCTAACAACAAGGTAAGGAACTCATTTGGTACGTTTGAAACAGGTTTGCAGATGATTTTGAAAATAAAACAGATTTATCTTGTCCTTCTGTGGTGAAGAAATCATCTTCCAAAGTACCCCTATAAACAAAAGTGTAGAAATACAAAAGAAGGAAAAGGCTTTCTTTATTTGTTTGGGATATCGAAAAAAGAACAAGAGTTAGTTAAAAAAAGGATTTAGTAAATAAGAGAAGTACTATCAGAGAGAGGTAGGGAGAAGTAGACTTACGATGATGCAATCAAAGCACTTTACAGTCTGAAGGTTAAAGACAAGAAGCAATAATGATGAGAAGTAAAGGGATACAAAAACATTATAAAGGTCATCTGAAAACCTGAGACTGTCTCTGGTAGGTTTTTACTTAAAAGATCACATACAACCAAAAACACCCTTTAACCTACCTTTTTAACCTTGTAACCATGAGGTGTAATTAAACAAGGTTAAGTGTGACAGGTCCTAGAATATGTAGCATGTAATAATAAAATCTTAGTAAGAAAATACGAACTGCAGTTTAATAGCCTCCAAATAGTTTGTTTCAGAGAACTGATCTGTAATTATAACTGCTAGGTGATGTTTTCTAAATAAAAAAAGAAATAATTATGCAGGTTCCATAGTTGTTGGTGAACACTGATGCCAGCTAACGTGAGTTTAAAGTCTTGTAGTGTTATCACAACTGCACAACTGTTATTACTATAACAAAATTGCTAACATGGAAATTAATTTGATTTGGATATCAAAACAGTTTATTTACAAATATTCAAATCGTTTTAAGTATTACATAACCTCCCTATCTTGCAGTCACAGAGATGGCAAGGTTTGTGAGGAAAGCTGGGTAAGGTCAGCTCAGTATTCCCACCTGTGCAGTGCACAATCCTAAAATGAATAGCCATGAGGATCCCTGGAAACCACTTCGGTGCTCTCTCCTCTCATCTCTTTCAATGTCCCTCAGGGTTCTCTCTTGGGTATTCCTATAGTCTCTCATATATTCATGCAATTTCTGTCACCTACCCCTGAAGCCGTGCTATCTGCATGTCTCCAAAAGTTCAGAACACTTACTGCTGAAAGTCTCTTCCCAAGTGGGCCCCCAGGAGCATCTCCCCCATGTGTCTGCCCCAAAATTCTTCCTACATTTTTTGCACCAAAGCCTTTCACCCGTTTTCCCAGGAACCTATCTTCTATGTATTTTCTTAAGAGTCTCTCCCCTTAAGCCTCCTCCAATAGATTCTATCCATTTCTCTCCAAACACCTTTCACCGTGTCTCCCAAAAAAGCATATCACCCATGTCTCTTGCCCCTAATAGCTGCTTCTCTTGTGTAAACATGTGTGAGCTGGAGCTCCATAGGCTTCTCTAACTGGATGCAGGAATAGCCTTCTCCATCGCTACCCCTCAATGCTGCCAGCTATTCCCAGTACCAGCCTGGGTGATAAAGCCACCAAACCACCACACATAGGTGAAGACTGAGCTTGAAAGAGGAGGACGGTGCTGCATGGCTGACCAGAACTTTGTGCTACTGCGCAGCCCCAGCAAGGGAAGAAAGGCAATGCCAAGTGGCCCATTCAGCACCCAGAGCTAAATAAAGCTGTACAGATCTCTCAAGGTGTGTTAGGGGTGTCTGTACAGCACAGGAAGGGTACTGGTTTTGTGTGACACGCAGCATACACTGTTATTGTGCATCAGCTGATGTAGCTTTGGAAGCACAGACTTTGTATGTCTCCACTCTGCCACTGGGCTCTTTGTGCACACCAAAATTTTTTTGAACTACACTCACTGCATAGTACTCCTTAGCTCAGTGTTTTCCTAGGACGGCATAGCATCTATTTTGAAACAAATCTATAAATTCAATGTAGCCTGGTTTCTGCATGCAGTATCTGTGAGAAGAGTGGCAATATTTAAATGGGATTTGATTTCTGTTGTTAGGGTTATTATTTTTAGATAGAATCTTTTACTGCATGGATCAGTATTCATGTTTAAAATTCATTTCCTAGCATAGGTCAGATAAAATTGCACATGATTGTTCGTGTTTGGATAAGCATGGAAGCAATTCTGTAAGAAATCCCTCTGTGTGCCAATCAGTTTGTGAAAATGCTTGTGACTTTGAAATTTGCTTGTGTGTGTGATCCTGCCTGCTACATTTGATTGCCTGAAGATATGCAAGTAGGTTGAGATGCAAACATGGGTAAAGCAGAATAATCTACAAATGTGAATGTTCATGCAATCTGAGAATTCTACCCCCATAATTACAATTTCTAAAAAAGATGTTTATTGCATTTCAAGATACATTTATTTTTTATTTAATTATCTATTTATTCATTTATTTATTAGTGGTGGAGAGAAAACTGGATACGCATCCTTTTTTTTTCTCTTCATATGTCTAGTCACTAATCACATCTTTCTCCCCCTCCCCTGAATACAACTCTGACTTCAGTAAGTGATGTTGATTTCTCAGTAACTTTTGCAAATCAGTTTACTTAATTAAATTTCAAAACATAGGCTATTTGGGTGAAATCCAATCTGAGATTTAGACATTGAGATTTAGAGGGTTTATTCTACTGCCTAAACACAGATGTCTATACCATTTCAAACACCCTGTCTAGCCTATAATGGGTACTTCAGAGGGGCATGAATCTCCAATAGCTCCTGTGTCATATCTGTCAGACCTGTGCAGATGTCTTTGATACTCTAGGGCTTCTGAAATTGCAGTAGAAACTGAAATGAGGCTTATGGCAGAGCACTAGACTTGAAATATTTTTAGTAGCTTTCCAAGTGAGGTTCAGTTACCTAAACAAAGGCATACAGTGCCATATGAAATAGCATACTCAAAAAACCTGCAAAGAGCTGACAGATATGATACAGGACCTGCAGAAGCTCACCATATTCAGAGTGGCATCCAGAGACTAACTAGAACACATAACAATACCACTGAATTAGACAAGAAGAAAAGAGCTGTGGGTGACATACTCAAATGCAGAATCCTGCATAATATTGCTATTTGCGGGGGTGTGGGTTCTCAAAAAGTAAACTCTGCTCTTATCTGCTCGATCTCACAAGATTTTGTTCTTACCTTGTAAAAGTTTTACTTTCCTGTAAATGTTTCATATAAATTCTTTGAAATATTTAGACTTCGCTCTCATACCATGAACATTTTTCATAAAAAAATATATTTCCAATAAAGGTATATTCTGTCCTACTGCCTTCTGATAAGCTGTGATTGATATCTTCAAGAGAGTACAAAAATTCTTCTGTGCACTTTTAGTACCTGTTTCCAAGCTGTAGCTGCACATAGCAATATGCAAGAAGAGCTATTCTAAAGAAATTAATAATTTTGTGTTCACGGGATTACAAAGTGGGAATGGCACTGCCTACTTCCTTATTTGCAAATATATCAACATTCAAAGATACTTTTGTCTTTAAGGAGGAAAACAAAGACAATTGGAGACCCGTGTCCTTTAAATTCAAATACCTAATTATTTATCTGGAAACAGTTTTTCCTTGGACATGAGGCATAGATTTAGTCTCAGGAGTTTGCAGGTTTTATTTAAAACAGTTTCACAGGGAATAAAGTGCATAGTCCTATGCATTTGATGGGGCCTGCTGTTCCGTGGCAATGAAACTTGTATGAGGTTAATTCTTCCTCACAGTAAGGTTACTTTGATCACCCTCACTGGGAGCTCTGTAGCATGTATTAGCATGTATTCTAGGTAGATTTAGCAATGTAAGGAGTTGTAAAGTAAATGACAGAAGCCTCTGTGGAAAAGCAATATAATCTGAGATAATAAAGGTTTCATAATCTATAGTGTTCGGGTCAGTCAAGTCTCTAAGTGACCTGGATTCTGTATATTCAGTTGATGTAGTTTAACCTCAATAGGTAACTAAGTACCACAGAGCCTCTCTCACTCTCCCCTAGTGAGAGAGGGAGAATCAGAAGGGTAAAAGTAAGAGAAGTCATGGGTTGAGATAAAGACAGTTTAATAACTAAAAAACAAGCCTCAAACGAAAGCAAACAAAACCAAAGCAAATAAAACAAAACAAAACCAATAAAGGGGAACAGAAACAAAACGTGTTATAAGAGAACTCAGCTGCCCAGCACCAACAGACCAACACCTAGCCAGTCCCTTGGCAATGTCCTCCACAGCCAACCTCTCTCCACCCTCCAAGTTTTATTGCTGAGTGTGATGTCATAGGGTCTGGAATATTCCTTTGGTCTGTTGGGGACAGCTGTCCTGGCTGTGTCCCCTAACAGCTTGTGCACTCCCAGCCTACTCACTGGTGGGGTGGTTTGAGAGGCAGAGAAGGCCTTGACTATGTCAGCACTGCTCAGAAATAACAGGAAACATCTCTGTTTTATCAACAATTTTCATCACAGATCCAAACCACAGCACCATACAAGCTACTGTGAAGAAATTAAACTCCATCCTAGCCAAAACCAGAGCAATATTCACCCCTTTTTTCCACATCATTTACATCACATTCACTTCCCACACTATAAAACAGATCCCTAAGAACAACTACCTCCCACTCCATCCTTTTACGTATACATACACAGGCATCATTCCCATAGTTTATGGACCACCCCTGTGAAATGTCCATAAAATGAACATAAAAAACAATACTCATACAAATGTCCATTGAGTTTGTTTAGTCCATGACTTTGGTCTCCATCTGTTAAGGCGGCCACTCCCCAGACAGGAGACTTCTGTGTGTTGTGTGGTGTTACTGGGCACCAAAACTAGCTCAGGTCAGATCACTGCCCCTCTTGCACTGCTTGTGAGTCTCATCCTCCCTGTTCAGGTGGTTCCTGCAACAGTATTTCCTATAACATGCAATTTAAATCATGGGTTACAACAATTTAAAGGTATATCCATTACAATATCTGTTCCTGGACCCTTTGCGCCAGGCCATAGGGTTTAACATTCCAATTAATTCCTCCCCCATCTTCTAGATTGGTTAGCAGCAAGAGTTTCCTGCTGTAGTAGCTGTGACATATGGCAACCCAACAATGGTGACATACATCATCATATAATACTGGCATCAAAAATCACTGGCATTATACAATTCAAATAATGAGTTATTTTTCTCAAAAGAAGTATGCACACTAGTTGAAGTCTCTTAACTTGTTCCATATTGAATCTGAGCACAGGCATAGCATACTATAAAATTAAGAATGGCAAGAGCAATTTTAAAAACCGCAGTCAGAAAGAGATTAAATATACGCTTTCTATGTAGGAAGCCAGTAGTCTTCTTCATTAGCAACAGCAGTACATGCTTTTTCTTTCACAGTTCTGTTACATTAGTTGAATGCACTGCATTTTTATTAACATTAAAATGTTGGACAAATTACTATGGATTTTCTGTCCCAAGGGCTGCAGTAGTTGGAAAAGTTTCTTTCATATGTCAGCTAAGATGGCTAGTCCAGTATGGAGACTGAAAATAAGGGAAGGGTCAGTTTGCAGACCTATATATCTTTGTATAAAACCACTTTACTTTTGATCAAAATCTCTAGTGTAGGATTTTCTATTTGTTTTTGTGCAGAAGGATCATAAGATGCTCAAATGTGATTTCTGGGCAAGGCACACTTCCAGAATCCATTGATAGCTTTGCACCCCACTCCATTCCTTGTCAGGCTGTTTAGTGAGTAGGCAATGAAAAATCTCCTCTGCAGAGAGATGAATTCCACCAGCAGCCTGGAAAATGTGTTCTCTTCCCTCTGGACTCACAGAAGATTAATGCCCTCCAAGGCTTGCCTAGCCTTAAATAACATTGAAAGAAGAATAGCAGGCTCCCTGGTCTGATTTGCCCTAATCCAGAAAATTAAAATCCATCAGAATATACCTGTCTAAAGAAACTAAATTTGAACTAGTAATATCATTGTCTTTGCTTATATATCCAGAAAGAGTATGTGAACATTCCATAATCCAAATTGTTTAAAGATATCCTGTCACCATGAAAATATATTTTCAGGTGAGAGAGAGAGGAAGGATTAATTTTCTTTAAGTCCTCTTATGGATAAAATGCAGATCGATCTTAAAAATGTAGTAAGTTTTCTATTGGATCAGACAAATATTACATCTAGTCCAGTACTGCCTCAGACAATAGCAATGAGAAAAGCTATTCAAAGAGAGTATGTAAGCCTGCTCATTTTCTGCAGCCCATCCCTGCTGTACTTCTCTTATATCCACAAATATTGTACTTGGGATTCTAGAGGGAAAATCCATTCCCTAGTCCTTTTAGCATCCCTTTATGGATCTGCTATCTGGGAATTTGTTCAATCCCTCCTTGAATTTGTTGATTCTGACTGCCACCAAAATCTCCTATAGGAGAATGTTCCAGGAATTTACTGCCCACCATGCAAAAATGTTCCTTCTCTTACATTTTTAACTGGCCTCCTATTTCTTCCCCTGAGTATCCTAGTTTCAGTATTTTGGGATTTGGGGAGTTATAGTACTGCATTCACCTGATCATTTCCTTCCTTCTATTTTCTTCTAACTGGATGGAAATGAATGTTTCTAGTATGTCCTACCTAAGCTAAACAACCTGAAATATCACAGACCATTACACAGCAGCTGATTTCAACTGTTCTGGATATTCATGTCAAAAGAGTGCAGGGAAAACCACACTTCTTTGAAGAGTTGCCCAAAACTGGGTATAGTACTCCAACTGAAACTCTCCTCAATAAGGCAGAAGGATTCACACATCTTGGAGATTATTCTTTTATTCACACCTTACAGTAGAATTTATTTTTATATCATTAGTAAATGAGAACCCCACTTAGTCCTTCTATTTAGATGATAAAACTCTAATAACTTTTCCAAGATTTGGTTTTTGGAAAAACACTTTCACTGTTTTTTTTGCTGATTTTTTTTTCTTTTTTTTTAATAATGACAGGTTTCTCTAAACAGTATTTTGAGAAAATCCTTTGTGTCAAAGACCTTGAGATATTTTTCCCTGAGTTTCTTCCCAAGGACTCACTCTAGCACTTTCAGAAGTGTGTGCAGATCTGATGATTAATTTAGAACTTCTTATACTGGGGAGACTAGTTTCCTTAGGTATCCAGACTGCCTTGACTTCTGGTGAAAATCCAGGACAAGAGTCCAAATTGAGTGTCGTTGTGAAGGCCTGATTTTTGTCCTAGAGCTGTAAGATTTAAGATGTTTCTTCCTTTGACTTTTGTCAAGAATAAACTGTGTGTCTTGCCTCCTGATTAATTGTCCTCAAAAAGCGTTTTTACTCTCACTTGTGTTCCTCTTCTGATACATTAAAAAAAAATCTATAATCCAATATTTAAGACCAGATGCTGGAACTGAAAAGGAAAGTTTCCACCAAGTCCAACCAGACTGGTAGGCTACACATTGACAGCTGTCTCACACAGTGGATGAGCATGAACTTCACACCAATCAGTGGGAATCCATAGGCTAAAGATTCTTTCTCACCCCCTTTCCTCCTCCACCCTCAGCAAATCCATGCCTGAACAGGAGACAGAATCACATTCCCTCCTCTCTGACACTATGGAAAGAAAGGACAGGAGAGCACAAGGCATACCTTATTTCCATTACTTGGCCTACACCCAGACACAGTGGTGGCAGGATTTCTTCGTTGCTTGAACCAGGTTAGAAACATCATCTGCCTCGCATCTACTCAGTGCATTTCAGCTCTGATGAGCACAGACGCGGGTTTTTCTTTAATGAGAATGTATCACCAGTACAGACAACATTTGCACAGCTGGCATGAATATCTCTGCACCTGATGCCAACTTACCTCAATTAGCAGAACAAGCACATCATCATCCTGCTTAAAATGAAGTCTGCCTAGATAAAAACATTTTAAAATGTTAACTTTTAAAAATGCAGCCTAAAAAAGCCAAAAGTCTCTCGGATGTTACTGGTGCACTTTTAGTCATACACTGCCATACCCCTACAACCTGAAGGTGAAAGTACTTGTTAAGGTGCTTTTCTGAAAATATAATGAGCACATAGTGGAGGTGGACAGAATATGCCAATACATAGACTAAGTCTTAATGCCTTTACTGATATTAAATAAAAGGCAATACATAGAGTAGAGAAATGCAAAAAATAATCATGAAATAAGGGATATGTGGGAAACTAGTTTAACTAGCCAAGCAGGGAGGTACCAGAAAAGGTATGTTAGGGTCATGGCATGATCAAGTGACACCCTAGGAAAATAATCATTATAAATAAGTATAAATGGGGCAATATTGTATTTGTCAAGACTAGGGGAAAAAATGTTATTCATAGCAAAACAAGAGACAGCCTACTAAATTATAGATTTATAAAAGAAATAGGAAAGCCAGGCAAGTTCTGAACCTAATCTGGATCTCAGCATCTAAATTGGAAATTGCCAATCTGTCACTCCTTAGAATTTCAGTCAGATTGTCATGCCATGAGGGCTGCTGGGAAAACATGCTAAGATATTTTGCTGTGGCTACACACAGCTGAATTTCCAGAGCACTGGCGTTCCTTCCTGAGTGGTAGAGAAGCAGAAGGAGACATCAAGGGAAGCTACTGAGGCAGTTCTTGAAGTGTGCACCATGGTAGGAAACATACAAGCAAGTGTCTTCAGTCACTGCCCTGATTATTTCTCTTGCTTCCTCTGAAATAAACCTGAGAATATGGACTAATAGATTCCATAGGCTGGATCCACTCTCTGGCCTTTTAAGAGATCAAAACATTTTTACGAATAATATCCCATCAAGTTGTCAGATGGTCACATGATTTATGTTTTGAATTAGAACCTGAAAAGCCAAAGTTCAGAGTTTAGATTACTAGTTTGTTCTCTGTGTTCATCAGCTTTCTGTATCTGGATACGATAGTGTCTTGGGGTGACTGTGTGATACTGTATTCCCTATCCTCTGTTCTATGCCCAGACATGAATCCTGCGCCTTTCTCTGCCATTAAAACTGGGTCCGAGAGAAAGAAAAAAAAAAAGCCAGGTGAACTTTTCAAAGAGGTTTTGTGCTCAAGGACACAGATACACACTCCCCTGTGTTCTGCTGTGGCGGCAAGAGGGAGGAAGCATCCTTCCTGCTTTTAGCCCGCTCTCTGCTCCTTTTCTCAGGAGAGAGACAGCCTGCTAGCTGAGGCAAACTTTCTTTTCCCTGGAATGTCGGTTTCTTCTTCTCTTCTGGACTGTTCAACAACACCAGAACATCATCCAGGAAGCCCGGAGGGGCCCACACCAAACCCCAGCTCCAGAGAGGAGAAAGCCACACCCACAAAGGACTCTGAAATCTCCCCAGGTTCTCTCCACAGCGAGAGATTTTATTATTTAGCATTATTCTTTTTTCCATGCCTGCATGCACTCTGCTTGTTAAATAAATAACTTTTTTTTCCTTTTTCACTTTCCTCTGAGGAATTTCTTCCCAAACCTGGTGGGTGGCTGGAACCTGCCTTCTTTGGAGGAGATGTTCCTTCCAGAGCATTTCCCTTAATTTGTCTCAAACCGGGACAAATAGGAACAAGTCTGCACAATAGACATAACGATAGAGTTTTGAACATAGCTTTTCCTCTGAAAGCATTGATTTAGGTACATATTACCTCAAATATGTTTTGAATGTATTACTGAATACGGTATTTATATTACTTTTGGTCATCTTTATCTTAGCTATAGATCAATAATTTAATGATTACAAAATTATAATCATCAACTGATGTAATAGGTATTATTTTTAGCTTTAAGCACCACATAAAGTGGTATTTGTATGCCATTTTCCAAAATACTCTTAAAACATATTTTAGATAAGCTGTTTAATATTTACCAGTGACTTTCAATGGCTTAGTTGATGTCATCTAAACACTTGGTCTATACATTTAGGAGTCCAGTAAAGCAGAAATGTTATTTTGTCAGATTCTTTTTCCATTAGTGCCATCAGTCACAGATCAAGTTCAAAATTAGTGAAACATGGCAACAGGATTGAATGATAATATGAGATAGATTTCTCACACCATTTTATGTTCATTACACATCACATCATGATATACAGCATTATAAATTCTACTTATGTTTGCTTTGGCTGACTTTTAATCTCACTGAATTCTTTTTTTAATGCTGCCTGAACATTTTACCAGCCCCTCCCTTACTCTTTTTATAAGTGTACATAAAATATGTATCTTAAATATCTGTCAGGTCACTGGCATAAACTTCCATCTACACTTTCTTCTTCTACAGAAAGTCATATTACGTTATTACGATTCTGTATATTAACTTTGTTTATACATCAGCATCCTCATTATTGTTGCTACTATTACTACTACTACTATTACTACTACTACTATTACTACTACTACTACTATTATTATTATTATTATTATTATTATTATTATTATTATTATTATNTTATTATTATTATTACTACTATTATTTTGTCTGTGAAACAAAGAAGAATTTATCTGGAGGCTGAAATCAAACCTCTTGCTGATTCTCTCAAATGAAATTTGTGCACTATTTCCCTTCAGAAATGTGTACTGTCATATGCAATATTCATAATATGGATAGATACTTCATATGAGAATAATTTAATCGTCTGTTCTGCTCAACCATTGTTTAATGAATTCCTAACAATCTGAGGGCAAGCTGCTGGAGAGCTATTATTAAATTTCATATTTGCTTTGCAGTTTTCTTCACCACTGCTTCATCTATTTGGGCATATAATGGCATTAACTTTTTCTTACAAATAAAAGCTTTGAGCATTTGTTATTTGCAAAATGCAAAGTTTAAAGTTTCATTGCAGATGCTTTCTGGTCATAAAAAAGTTAATTAACCTTAAGATATATTTTCATTTAAATCCAAAAATTTAAATTTTTATTTAAATCCAAATTTTCCTGTCAGGAGAAATATTGAAACCTACAGGAAATGTGAAATCGATAGCCAGCATGCACTAAGAATATTTTAAAAGCCCCAGCAAAATTATTCCAGTGGTGTTAATTTCTTTTGGTATTAACCGGTTCTTAAATTACGTAAAAGGGAGACAGGAGTATGAACAAATGGGATGTCATTCACTAGAATAATATTATTATTATATACAACTCTAGCCTTCCACCTTTTATTCATCTCTTCTATAAACTAAATGACCTAATCTTTTTGATCGCTCTTCCAGTAGAAGTTTTCTAAACATAAGAATTCTCATTTCCCTTCTTTGGCCTGTTTCTTTTGTGCTATGTCATTTCACATCAAAATGAACGCTGCAGCAATGAATACTGAATTTTTGAAACGTGTCATCAGTGTCTTACTCTTCAAACAATCGTATGTCTTTCAGGTATCTCTGGTGGTTTTAGAGCAGTTCTTAACTTTTTCAGTATTTTCCATCATTAGTCAATTAAAACTCAAAGCCACATTAGTATTTGTATTTAATACATTTATAAATTGACTCAAAGACTACAAGCTGGTCCCAGGAGCAATCAATACATATCAAGAGATTACCAGTGGACAAGGGAATGGTTACAGATGTCATCTATTTGGACTTCTGAAAAGTCTTTGGCATGTTCCCCACAAAATCCTTCTCTCTAAATTTGAGATGGATTTTCAGGGTAAACTGTCTAGATGCATAAGAAAGTGATAGGACAGTCACTCACAGAGGTTAGTGGTCAACAGCTCAGAGTCCCAAAGGACACCAGTGGTGTCCCTCAGGGGTCTGTACAGGTACCGGTGTTATTTAATACCTTCATAGACAGAGGGACTGAGTGCGTCCTCAGCAAATTTGCAGATGACACCAAGATGAGTGATTCAGTTGCCAAACCTGAAGGACAGGATGCCATCCAGAAGGAACTGGACAAGCCTGAAAAGTCGGCCCATGGGAATCTCATGAGGTTCAAAAAGGCCAAGAGCAAGGTGGTGCAACTGGGTCAGGCAATCCCCAGTATCAACTCAGGCTGGGGGATGAACAGATTGAGACCAGCTCTGATGAGGACTTGGGGTGGATGAGGGGCTGGACATGACCCGGCAATGTGCACTTGCAGCCCAAAAGTCCAACCACGTCCTGGGCTGCACCCAAAGCAGCGTGGCCAGCAGGGTGAGGGAGGGGATTCTGCCCCTCTGCTCTGCTCTGTGAGACCCCACCTGGAGTGCTGCATCCAGCTTTGGGACCCTCAGAACAGGAAGGACGTGGACCTGTTGGAACAAGTCCAGAGGAGGGCCACCAAGTTGATCAGAAAGATGGAACACTTCTCCTATGAGGAAAGGCCCAGAGAATTGTTTTTATTTCAGCCTGGTAAAGAGAAGGCTGTGGGGTGACCTAATTGTACCAGTACCTGAACAGAGCCTACAAGAAAGGTGGAGAGAGAGTATTTATGAGGGCATGTAGTGACAGGACAAGAGGGAATGGCTTTAAACTGAAAGAGAGTAGGTTACATTGGATATTAGGAGAAAGTTTTTTGCTGTGAGGGTGATGAGGCACTGGCACAGGTTCCTCAGAGAAGTTGTGGAGGCCCCATCCCTGGAAGTGTTTCAGTTTAGGTTGAATAGGGCTCTGAGGAACCTGGTCTAGTGGAGGTGTCCCTGCCGTTGGAAAGGGGGTTGGAATTAGATGATCTTTGAGGGCCTTTCCAACCCAGGCTATTCTATAATTCTATGATTAATCCATCAAGTCTTGAAACAGCAGTTAAGATGGAACTTTAATTAATTTTCCCTACACCCCTAGGCCAAATTTTCCCTGTTTCAATTTTCCATTTGACTTAGGCTATATCTAGTAGACAATCCAGGCATGTTGCCACCAAGTATACCTCCTTACTGCAATCTGACTTCAGTGGGGAGACACTTTGGATGTATATCAGCTTCCTGTACCTTGATTTCAGAGTCCAATAACCTGGTACACATCCCAGATGTCATCAGGGTTTTCCAGTGATGTTGAAGATGGTGGCACAAAGATTCGGGACAAGCTCTGTAATACACACGGAAGTTAGCAAGCATAAAGGAATATTTACTTTTCTTATCTGTCTTCATTTTCTGCAAGGTTCTAGCTGTGTGTACCTAGGAAAGATGGGATGGAAAACCTAAGTTATGTCATAAGTATTGTCATATTGTCTCTTGTAAAATACATGAGCACTTCTGGGAGAAAGACTCAAGCAACTTTACTTAGCATGTCCTAGGCAGGTAGCTCAACAGCAACAACAGAGAAAAGATCTGACTTATTTATTCTTCTTGGAGTCAGAAATTCTGCATTCTCAAAGACTCATCTTCCACAGCCAGGATGTCCATTCATCTTCAATGCTCCAAGGCTTTATGACATATAAAAATGTGATTCAGAGGTTTAAGTCTCTGTGAGATGAGAGTTTTGCTAACTTTTAGGACTGTTCTTCACTTGGGACTTTTTGCTGAGTGTTCTAATTTATTATGCAAAAGTAATGTTTACCTAATTGTAAGTAAAAATGGTGATGTCAGCACCAAATAACAAAATACAATTTTTAACTCACAGCTTAACTGGGGTTTCTAAGACCCATTTTAAGAGAGGTTTTAAGCCCAGAAAGGCTAGACAGGTTTCTGCTTTTTGGTATGCCCTAATAACATCCAAGCATTCAAGTATGTCAGCTGTTAAGATCGTCGAATTTAAAATCTCAACTCAGATATTACTCCATGTTAGATGTTGTAAAACTGAGCCTTACAGCATTTAAGTGGGGGCCTAGATAACCAGACTGTCTGCTCCCTACACGTAGTCTGATCACTGAGCCTGAGTAACAGCATCACTAATACAGAAACTTTTTCCAGAATGGCTGTTTTGTCTTTTCAGGAACTCGTATAATTTTGACAGATTTTCCGGAATATAGACACTTATATTTCATCTAAGTTGTGCTTTAGTATTCAGCATTTTTATGAATCAAAGGGAAATAGGTATTTCACTGGCTTTAGGACCCTAAATACTTATGAGGATCTAGTTCATGCATAACCAATTGCTCATAAATCATAAAATCTGTAAGGTTGGAAAAGACCTTTAAGATCATCAATTCAGCTGCTATCCTAACACAGACAAGTCCACTGCTAAAGCACGGCACTTTAAGTGAAGAAATCCTTCCTAATATCCAATCTAAACCCCCCCTGATGCAACTTGAGACCATTTCCACTTGTCCTATCACTTGTTACTTGGAAGAAGACCAACAACTACTTTGATATAAACTCATCCAGGCAGTTGTAGAGAGTAATAAAGTCCTCCCTGAGTCTCCTTTTCTTCAAGCTAAACAACCCCAGCTCCCTCAGGCACTCCTCATAAGACTTGTGCTCCAGACCCTTCACCATGAAGGGCAGCTTCATTGCCCTTCTCTGGACACACTCTAGCACCTCAATGTCTTTCTTCTAGTGAGGGGCCCGAAACTGAACACAGGATTTGATGTGCCACCTCATGAGATGTGATGGTTGTATTTGACACTTTAACAAAACTAGCAGCAGTTTGGTACATTCTCCAAAAGACGTAAAGGCTTGAACTGGTGTATGGCCAAAAACTCCTCTAGCAAGCCTCAAAGGAGCGGGGAGACACAGTGAGCATTGATGTGCATGAACTTGGAACATCAGTCATGGGATTAGCACATGAATGTCAGGTGCTTTTTCCAAGACTCATTTATCATAGAACCAAGAAAGTTTTGGGTACAAGGAACCTCATGTATACCTTTCTAATTGCATGCAATTTGACTACAAACCAACTATTTTATCCATAAATATGTCCGTCCAAGTAAGTCTTTTTTGAGCTCTCCCTGCTAGATTTCCTGGCTGCATGGCAGTGGTCTCACATTGAGGTGGGATATCTCTCAAGGTTGCTTCTTAAGGCGTAGACCTTTTACCAATCTTTGGATGAACCCAATTTGAATTCTCTCTGGAATGCACTCCAGGTGGCTCTACCTTTGAGCAGAAAAGCCTCTCAAGGTCTGAGATATCATACCTGAGAGCAAGAGATCCTTCCTTATGCTAGGTGGAGAGACCCGTTATTTAAAACTGATCCTCAGTAAGTGACTGATGGCATGCTGAATTAATAGAGAGGAAACATTACTAATCATGTAGGTACTCATTATTAATTTTCACAAACTTTGAACATATAATCCTTAGACATAAGCAGCTGACCAAGTCTGGGACTAAGTCTGCATCTAGCCACTCCTAGACTCCTCTTTGAAAAGGAGTTTAAAAAGCAAGAGGGTCCTTTCAGAATCTTGTGACTCTGCAGGAGGGTCTTCATAGCTTTTTTTGCATCTCTGATCTCTGTAAATGATTCTAGCTCGATTCTAACTCAATATTCCTTTCTGTTTCTTTCACATAGTAACTGATAGTGAACCTTGCTATCAAACCTTAAGTCACCCTTTCATAAATTCATATTAAAACCACTTTTGCTAATACCTTTGATGGTGATTCTTTGAGAAATCAAAATCACTCATTCAATAAAAATTGATGTACTCAGTAGGAACCTTAACCCAGGACTCACAACATTGGTGTCAAGCACAGGGTGAGTATCACTTCCTTAGTCCTGCTGGGCACATTATTTTAGATACAATCCAGGATGCCTTTGCCTTCTTGGCCACCTGGGCAAGGCGCTGGCTCATGTTCAGCTGGCTATTGACCAGCACCCACAGGTCCTTTTCTGCCAGGCAGCTTTCCAGCCATTCTTCCTCAAGTCTGAAGCACTGCATGGAGCTGTTGTAATCCAAGTGCAATACCTGGCACTTCACCTTGTTGAACCTCATCCAGTTGGCCTCATCCCATTGATCCAGCCTGTCCAGATTGCTCTGTAGAGCCTTCCTACCCTCCAGGAGGTCAACACACCTGCCCAGCTTGGTGTCCTCTGCAAACTGCCTGAGGATGTACTTAATCCCCTCCTCCTGATCATTGATAAAGATATGAAACACAGCTGGCCCCAATATTGAACCCTGGGGAACCCCACCAGTGCCTGGCTGCCAAATGGATGTAACTTCATTCACCACCACTCCCTGGGCCTGGCCATTCAGGCAGTTTTTATGTAGTGAAGAGTGAACCCATCCAGGCCATGAATGCTGTGGAAAATGTTGTTAAAGGTTTTACTAAAGTCTAGGGAGATAACACCCACAGGCTTTCCTTCATCCACTAAGCGGGTCACCCTGTCTTAGAAGGAGATCAGGTGATTCAAGCAGGACTTGCCTTTCACATGCATAATGAACTGAGCAAGAATTCAAATATTTTCATATTTGTTGAACGCTTTTTGTTAGCCCTAGCGATATCTTTCCAAGTGCCTCCAGGCTAGAGGAGAATGTAGACAGAGAGAGAGAGTGAAATGCGTATTTGAAATATCTTCTATATTTGTGAGTGTGTTTGTCTATAAGCACTGTCTCCAAGCACTGTTATATGCTTGTTAAAAATAAAGAAAGCTGGGGTCATAAACACCTGATGAACACATCCACTATTTGCAAGAAATCCCTCATAGAACTGCACTGTGAAGCTGCTTGTGCAGTGTATCAAAAAAACCTCAGCACAATAAATACTGTGTTTGATTATATCAGGTCAATAAATACAAAGCAATGAAATATTAAAAAAAAGTACTTTATTAGAATTATGATGCTGGCTGTATATTTCAAAGAAAGAAAATTATGTATCAGTGCACTCCATAACCAAAAAAACCCCAACATTTTACTTTTCTCAAAGAAAACTATTTTCTTTGCAATAATTGACTGACCATTTTTGTGTCTACCTATGTCTCTCCCAAAATAAAGACGAGAAATAAAGTGCTTCTTAAAATCCTCTGTAAAGGTAGTATTTTTCAACAGTCTCTGCTTGATGTTTTTTCTCTTTTTTAGGGTCAATTATGTGAGCAAGAGGAAGACTAGAAACCACAGAAAACTTACTGAGTCCCTTTATGAGCTCCGGACATAAAAAGAATCTCAATCTTATCAGAAAGATCTTTTTCAATCAAAAATATGAGACTCCCAAGAGAACACAAAATTTTCAGCAAGGCACAGGGTTCCCTACAGTGATGGGCAGCAAGACTGTTCCAATTTAATACACACTGTGTGTGTATTAAAAAAGCAGAACAGATACCCCTGCATTTTGTCTAAGTGACATTCAGGAACAGTTCAGCTTTTTCACTCATGCAACCATAGTTCTCATTAACAGAGGTCTATCAGACTCAGAAAGTAACAGCAATTAGCACAGTGCACGCTGCTCCCATGCACCACCTGCAGTCCAGCTGTCTGTCTGTCTGTTCCTCTGTCTGGAAACTCGCTGGCATGCTCAAGTGCCGAGCCCGCTGCACCCTTTGGCCCATGACTTAGCCAGCACGTCCAGACTCTCAGAAGACAATATTGGCATTTACAATATATGTCCTGCTGTCTGTACCTGCTTATGCACAGAACTTTGGCTTTGTGTCACAGCTCTATTTTAGTCTTGTAGGCCAAGTTTAGCCCTGGTTTAATGACTTGAGCAACTTCAAAGGCGTTGCCTTGATATCAGATGTACTTTGCTGAAGGGCTCATGCTCACCCTTTTTCTTTCAAACTCCTCCTCTTAAGCTTTCCATCATTATCTGCTTTTCATCCTCATGCCTTCCACGTTCTTAAATTAAACCACCAGCTTTGCCGTGTTTCATTTACAACAGCATGAGATTCTCATTATCTTTGTAGTAGGACTTACCCCATCTTGCATTGCACATTCTTTCATCTCTACTCCTCATATATTGTCTGATGTAAACTCCAGGGTGGGAAGGTCTGGGTTTTAAATCTCTATGAAGTGCTATTTGAAATTAAAGTGATACATACATATTTAATTAGAATATGCATAAAAATAATTACCAATATTCTTAAATGACCTGAATACAAGATGTTCTGCTTTTAGATCTAAGCCCCTTTTCTTCTCTAAATATAAGCCCAGACATTTGCATCAATATTTAAAAAGATTTGGAAGAGAATGGCTCTAAAAAGAATCTTCCAAATAGAGATGTTTATCCGTGGGAAAGTATTTTATTCCATTGTGACTCACACTTTGAAGCTGAAAAAATCTTCTGTGTAACAGAGTAGGCAAGGATAGCAAGTTTATTGGGGGCCATACAACAAACTTGTACCTCACTGTTCCAGCTGGAATCGTCTGTCTACAAACTTTTATGGTCAGATATAGCAGACTCTGCCTGACTTCAAGACAACCAGAAGCACTGAAGTCCAAGACAAAGTGAAATTTCCTTAAAATAAGTCTTGTTGTAAGATGTTAAATCAGACTCAGCACAGGGATACAGAACCTATACAACTGCTGAGTGGTATCAGAGCAGAATGATCTCATGACTCTCTGAGAAAAGAGAAATCACAGATTTGCTTTCTATATAGAAATATTCAGACACATTCTAGTCACCAGAACACAGAGGTGCTAAGTGAATAAAAATTTGGTTGGGCAAGTCGTCAGGTAAGTTGTGAGATTGCTGAATTTAGATCCAGATCTAAAAAACCCAGTATTATTTGCTAAATAGCTCCAGGGAGGTTTTGTGGAGTCTTTTCATTTACTCCTGAAAAAAATTTCCCTGGGATAATGTAGAATTAATGGGAAAGGATTCTAGCCATAAGAAGATTTAGTAAAACATAAGCAAAGAGAAATCAATAAAGATAATGAGTATATTAAGGAAAGAAGCCTAAAACTAGTAAAAATTTTCCTCACAAAAATGAAACTTTCAAAAGAAAGGAGAAGACCATGGCCTTTCTCCCACCCCCCCAAATAAAAAGAAAAAAAANAACCAGATGAACACAGAAAAGTAATTAAATAAGAAAAGGTCAGAAAAGGGCACAAGGATGCATATCACAGGTGGATGGATGGCTTCAGTATCTAACCTTGCTCTGCTGCAGTTATGTTCTGCCACTCTGAAACTGAGGCAACAGGGAGAATAAAGGCAGGAAATAATTTGTTTTGGATGTGATTGAAAAGGTACGTTTTTGTAGTGGTGTTTTGAGGTGAATGGGCTAAATGATATTCAGAAGAATGGTTGAGGTGAGCCAGCTTTCCCCAAGGGTTCACCTAGCCCAGTCCCCCATCTTCAGGCAGATCCCAGATGCACACCTAGGTGAGTCTGAGTATATATTTGTATTTCCTTATGATGTTCTTCTACCTTAGGCCATTGATGTCTTTCCAGTAACCCCCTATGGATCACTCTTCCAAGTATTTGTCCAGTTTCGCTTTGAACCCAGGTAAATTTCTTGCCTCCACAATATTTTTTTAATCCTCACTGTTTAAAGAAATATTTCTTGGGATTTTTTTCCTTTGTTGGTTGTTGTTGTTTGAAACTTAATCCTCACAGCTTCACTTAATACCTTCTGTCTTTTGTTTTGGAAGAGACAAGGAGCAGTTATGGTCTACTAGTCCTCTCTGTGCTTCTCATATCTCTAGCTCATCTCCTTTTCATGCTGAACAGTCATAGTCATATGCCTCCTTCTTGCAGATTTTATTCTACACCTTATTGTCCTTTTCTGCCCCTACTATTTTATTGACGAATCTCTCAGTATAAGTTCTTCTTCAGCTCTTCAGTTTTCTTTCATTTTCATTACCTTGTATAAAATAATGTTTTCAGCAGATTTTCGTCTCTTTTCAGTAGACTTTAATCTCCACTGTTGTTCTCTGGATATCATAATTACTTTGCACACACAATTGAAAAAGAGAAAAGTCAGTCCAAAGTAAGCACTCTTCTTAAATTTACGAGAGAACTGAAAGGTGTTTTGTTGCAGTGAGCCATGACCATGGTAATGGTCAGCCAAGCCAGAATGCCCACCGGTTTGATGCTACAGCATCTCTAGGGCCCTGAGCCTGGTCATTAGCTGCTGCCATCTCCGCCCTTCTCCCTCCATATTTGGTTCCTTTGCTAGAAAGTTCTACTTTGCTCAGTGGACAATTGGCCTCTGTTAACTCTCCCCACCTACCCCTTCTCCTACTGGCTGTGATTCCCTTTCCCCGCCTCTGTACCGCCCCCTTGTCGTTCTGTGATTGGTTGTTATGAGTTTTCCCTGCCTATTTTGTAGGGGTATAAAACCCCATGTCACAGTCATTGTTTCGGCTTTTCTCTGGGTTTTTCTCTGGCTTTTTCTCCGGGTTTTTCTGTGCTCCCCTTCCTTGGTTCAATAAACCCCTTCCTGCTCCCCCAGAGAAGCCCCTCCGAGTTGTCTCTTTCCTCCTCTGCGCACCCTCACCGTCGGTGGGCACAGTGAAGCTACACCAGGATTCGCCTGCCCTCCTCGCTGCGATCCATCCTCGTCCGTTCCCCCGGTGTGGGTGGAGAGTGCCCAGTGCCTGGGTCAGCATTGCTAGCTGGCGAGAGAGGCGCCGTGGCAGTGTTTGAGGTTTTTCATGTTAAAAAGCTGAGAAAAATTCTTTCAAGCATGCATCATTTTTCCCCCAACTGCATATTTGTCATACTCTCGCATAAACTTCCATTACTCACTGCCCAAGACATTAAGCTAATAACTCATGTACCCTGTCACCCTGGAGGTAGGTCACTTATAGCATTTTGGCTAGGCAGCATCTTTCATGAGCTGGTTTGTTGTTCCATATTATGGAACAAATAGTGTTTCTTGAAGAACTCTTCTTTACAGTACAATAAAGAACTAAACAAGAAGTGAAGAAGTAAACTATAAAGAAATAAAGAACAATTCTCTACAGTAAGAGAAACATTAGTTCTCCAATTGAAGATTTACTTAGATTTCATCTCCTCATATATTCATACCCTAAAAATATGCAGAAAGGTTTAGGAAAGCCAGGTCCTGTTTGGTCGACCCAATCTGCTTCTACGACAAGGTAGCCCACTCAATGGATGAGGGGTAGGCTCTGGATGCTGTCTCCATAGACTGTAGTAAAGTGGCATTGTTTCCCACAGCAATTCTCCTGGCGAAGATGGCAGCCCACGGCTTGGACAGGCGCACCTTTTGCTGGGTTACAACTGTCTGGATGGCCAGGCCCAAGGAATGGTGGTGAATGGTGCCACATCCAGCTGGTGGCCGCTCACAAGAGGTGTTCCCCAGAGATCAGTGCTGGGGCCAGTCCTGTTTAACATCTTTATTGATTATCTGGGTGAGGTTCACCCTCAGCAAGTTTACCGACAACACCAAGTTGTGCAGGAGTGTTGATCTGCTGAAGGGTAGGAAGGATTTGCAGAAGGATCTGGACAAGCCGGATCAGTAGGCCAAGGCGAGTTGGATGAGGTTCAGCAAGGCAAAGTGCCAGGTCCTGCACTTGGGTCACAAATATGCTACAGGCTTGAGGAAGAGTCGTGGAAAAGGACTCAGGAATGTTGGTTGACATTCAGCTGAATGTGAAGGTGGTTGAGTTATCACCCCTGGAGGTATTTACAAATGTGCAGGTGTGGTGCTTTGGGACATGGGTTAGTGGCGGACTTGGCAGTTCTGAGTTTACAGTTGTACTTGATGCTCTTAAAGGTCTTTAACAACATCAATGACTTTGTGGTTCTGTGATTCTGGTGGGGAGGTGAGAATGTGTTTCATTTGTACTGACATATCACTTTTGGGCAACAGAAAATGCAGCCAAAATATACCTTCAGTGTGCCAGGCAATAGTTGCACTGAGACTTGACAGGCTGTCATGCCTTGAGACTTAACAAAAAAAAAGAATATTAACATTCATCTAAGTGAGTAAATCATTGAACCTGAAGTTACTTCCCCCATTTAAAGAAATCTGAACAGCCTCCCCAAACCCCAGCGTCCAGCCATTTAACAGTCTCAGCAGAAAACTTTTCTTTGCAGCCTTTTTTTTGCCCACATTGACCTTAGGATAGAGCACTGGCAGTTTCACAACATACTTTAATAGGTTGTGGCAGTTATCAGTACTGTATAATTTATTTACATACCAGGGCACAACTTCAATGAAAGTTACTTGCTTGCATTCTTTTACCTAATACAAAATGCCTTTTTCCTTCCTTAAATGTAGGAAAGTATCTGGTTGGTGATGTTTTAAATACTGTACTGTATCATTTTCTTTCTGTGTGCTACAATTTCAATTGTTATTCTTTTAATTATGGAAGTGCCATTAAATGACACTTAAAAATATTTTTAGATTCTCTGATCTGGGTCTTTTACCATCTTAGATAAGCTCAATATATCTGAACTGATAGATCAAGGGAATCTATTTAGTTAGGTTAAATACTTAATGCATTTTTTTCCTGAACAATGCCGCAAGATCCTATGAAGCAATGCCCCATTTAAAGAGAATATGGAGGATGTGTCTACGTTTTCCAGAGAACTAAAATAAAAAGGATTTTTATAGATTTTGTGTGATAAGCTGACGGTATAAGTGGAACCTAAAGCTGTTACATGTATTCAGAATGTATATGGGGTGGAGAAATAATCCATCAGTACCTTCTAATTCCCATACAGTGTATCTTTTCTAAACAGATAATCACTGACCAGCTCCTGCCTCTCAGATCCCACTTCACAGCTGTACAATGGCACAGACTACTTAATTCGCTCTTCTAAAGTGTGTAGTGACTGTGCACAAATACATGTGCTCCTCCATACGCTATTAGAGTTGACTACTGTTCTCAGCTTGTAGGGCATTGTTATCTTATACATGGCCTCAGACAGTACAACTGTGACTCATCCCCTTTTTTCTCCCTGTTTCCCTAAAATCCCTTAAAAATCACATATTTACTATAGTAAGGAGCCAGACCACATCATGGTGATATTCATTTCTCTAGGCAGTGCTTAGCTTGAGGTAGAGGTATTTAGGTTGCTAATTTGTAGATTCCTGTGGTGCTGTACAGAAGGCTCCTATGTGGCCAAGTCAGAGATCATTAAAACTGCTACTGTGTACTACAGGCATGTGCACATTGCTACTATGGATATTACAGCAAGTCCAACTTCTGTAGGCCATGGATTCAAGGCTGAATGTGGGACACGATTTTCCATACTGTTTAATTGCAATCCAACTGCCTGCCAAAGTTTTGTACATGCCAGCTAACACCCTTACAGGGAACATCTGGGCACATTTTAAGGTGTTGGCGTGATACAGGGAACATTCCCAACGTGTAGAGCAGATAAGGCTCTTCTGTTCAGAGAAAAAAGGATTTTAGTTGGAAAAAAAATGTACATTTGTAATTTTCTCTGAGAAGTGTTAGATACCTAAGGTGGTTCCACAAGAATGAGGGTGAGCACACAAGACAGTACAAAAGTGCATAAAGCTACTGTGCTGATGAAGCTGGCTTGTTTCCACTCCCAGAAACAACTCAGTGACTCAGCAATGCTCATTAGGAAGGTCAATAGAAATCTGACCTGTCATTTTCAGAAGGGCAAATGTGCAAATCGAGGAAGTTAAAGTTAGGGTCATATATAAAGCATCAAAGTAAAGACTGACCTGTCTTTAAAGAACATTTGCCTTCCCAATTCTTTCATTAAGCAGACTGATAACTGACTTGTTCAATCCACTACAGTTAAGAGACCTAAGCTAAACTAAACCTTCTACCCATCCTGCCCATTTATGTATGGCTTATACTGTTCTACAGATGGATTTCTCATAAAAAACTATTTGTGCATGTATATATTATATCTGAGCCTTCAGCTGCTTAATCACACTATGGACCTGGAGTGTGCAAAAAAACCCAAATTCATTAACTAAACCCATATTTAGACAATAATACAAAAAGTAATTTGATTTTCAGTGATGCTAAGCAGCAGCAGCTCAAAAGGATAGTATAGACACCTTCACAACTTTTGAGACATTTGGGTTTAAAATTATCTTTTTTTCTTTCTTCCTGATTTCCTTAACTTCAAACCCTGTCTGCCAGCATGAGTGCTCAGATTATTGCCTCTAGCATATGCTCCTCACGCTCCACTCAAAAAAGCATTGGCAAGTTTATTTCATGGCCAAAGCAAAGTAAACAGAGTGAGGTGCAAAGCCACATCCTGAAAAATTCAGATTCAGAACATAAATCTAGATGTCTGTTGACACAAAGTCAATTCTTGTCTTAAAAATAAACTGTCTGGCTCAAGCTAAGTTATGAAAACTAACACCAGTATTTCTAAACTCACTATCACCTCTATTTGTGTATGAAATTTAGACAGGACATGAAAACACATGAGAGATGAAGAACACACATGTATCCTTATCTGTACTACTTTCTTAATAGACTATTTTAGTGATTTATGTAGTCAAAATCTGTCGGTTTTCATGGCTGCTGCTGCCTTGCCAGTATGAACTGATGGACAGAAAGACTGCAATATCTTTACAAGAGTTATAGCTATAGAAATCAAATTGTTTTATTGGCCCAAATACAAGCTTTCTTTAAGAGCAGACAGTTCTGCTTTCCCAATATCTATCTATCTATCTATCTATCTATCTATCTATCTATCTATCTATCTATCTATCTATCTATCTATCTATCTATCTCATCTATCCCTAGCTTTTTTTTTCTTTTTAGTCCTCTCTTTTATTAGCTAATATTCGTACTTTGCTGTCACTCATTTAGCTAGAAAACATTTTCCTTTTTGTGGTTCCAGTTGGGAGAAAAAAGTATATTCCTTTCCTCTTAACTATTCCATCCTGGAGAGGCGGTGGGAGAAGGGAGAGAAAGAATAAAAAATGTTTTGCTATACTGTTCCATTCAAGTCAAAACTCCTTAAGGATGCTGTTGACTTGCCTTGGTTTGACTTCATTCTAGATAACTTTTTCCTTGATCCCTTCACATCTGCTTTTTGCCCTCTCTGCTTCATCAAACTACCCTATTACTTTTTAAAGCAATTCATGACCTTGGTTTTTCATCCATTTTCAGTTATAGGGATCAGTATTCTCCTCTGCATTGTACTGAGGTTTTCTGTTCAGGGGTTGCCAACTGACACTTAGTTTAGCCTAAATCCTTTCAATGCTGGTTTTGTCTTTTGCTTTTTACACTCCTTGATTGTGGGATTCACTTCTATCAAATATTAGAACTGTTAAGTCAGCACAGCTCTTTGGGGAAAAAAAGAAAAAAACAGCTTTTCAATTTAATTTTAAGACTCACATCTCAATTTCAAGTTCAGAACATTCCTAAGTTTTTGTTTGAGGCATTTATAGTATAAGGTGTTTTGAGATACTTTGTATGGACAGCATTGTAAAAATTCAATTTATAGGTGTATCATAAGGTGAACTCCATCTCTTACAAAGCCCAAAACACAGATTTTGCTTGATCTACTTCTATAATGATAGATTTCCTTCCAATTTTTGCATGACTCATATAGGCTTGTGCCTTTCACAGAAAGCAAACTCATCACAATCCCTTTTTGATTGCGTTTAAAGGGTGGAACAGTTAACTTAAGAAGCCAATCAATAGCCTAATGCTTTAACACTTATGAGAGTTTTACATATACAAACATCTATAAAGACACACAACTCTGCGCTAATATGTAGGGTATTATTGTGTCTTATTTTGTAATTGCTCCTAATTTAGTGAACACATATTTACAAATGAAGGAAGAGTTTCATGTAAACCACTTGTCAGATTGACTAAATCCTCATCTGGCACACACACTTTTCAATATCCTTATAACCCTCTATAATACAACTAAGCTTTTTTTTTTTTTCATGTAATAGAAAATTTGCTTCACATTTCTAATGAGTGTAATATAATACAATAAATTCTGTGTCTATAAATGCAAAATGATGCACATGGGAGAAAATTCTAACTTTACATACAGAATGATGGGCTCTGAGATAGCTATTTCTTCTCAGGAAATACATCTTGGGTAATTATATATGTTTCTATGAAAATATCAACTTAATGATTAGTAGCAGTCAAAAAGCAACTCAAATGGTATGACTTAATGGGAAAAAAATTCAGAACAAAATAGAGAGCATTGTTATGCCATCATATAAATACACTGTGTGCTTTTATCTTGAATACTGTGTGCTGTGTGAATTCCCCATCTTAAAAAAAGAATATAACAGAACTAGCAAGTGGAAAAAAGGAACAAGGATGATTAAAATGTGGGATTCGTCAGCCTGGAAAATACAACAAAGGGCTGAAAAATTATGCACATCATGAAGAAAATGAACTCAGAATGATTTTACATTGTCTCTTCTAATATAAGATCCAAAGAATCTTAAACAAAACTAGCACAGGAGGCTAGAGCAAAGAAGTTTTTCATAGTATGGCTAATTAAACTTTGGAACTGTATTGCACCAGACATTGTGTATGCTAGACATTCACAGGAGTTCAATAAGAGAGCAGACAAATCCATGATTGGGGAGAGGAGGGGGAGGGAGGAAAGAAAACCCAACATCAAGAGCTATCAAATATTAAGATACTTTCTCTTGCTCAAAAAATCCCTTAGTAGTAATTGATGGGAGCTGGGGGAATATATTTAAGAAGCTTACCTCTGCTATTCCTATAGTAGGAGAAAAGATAATGGACTAAGATCTTTGGATCTGAACCAAATTATGGATTTTATGTTTTAGTTTTAATCATTTACTTCCCTTTGCCTCAGAATTATCATTTTTGGTATATATTTCTATTAGTGGAGTGTTTTGGTTTTTGGTTTTTTTTTCCTAGCACTGCTCTTATGTATTTACAATCACAATCTACCAAGTAGAATTTGTCCATGGTCCCTTAATATCTAATTTGCACTAAATTTAATGGAGTTACCCATCTAATTTACTCTATTTATAAACCCCAATTATCGTTTCTGTGTAACTTTGACAAATAACATTTTAAATGTTCACCATTATTATTTTGTAATATTCTCCTTAAAGTTTATTTGGTCTTCCTGCAATTTGCAAACAAGGAGACTAATACAGGCATCTATTTCAAGGTGCAAACATATAAACAATTTAAGCACAGAGCTGTGAAAATGTTAACCAGTCTCATAAGGATGCTTAAGTTAGCTAAATGGTTAATAAAAAGAAGTAGTTGCTTCTAGCAGCCTGCATTTAGTGATCAGAGTGCTTAAGAAGGAGCCCACAATGCTCGTAAATTGCAGGAAAACCTATCACATGTCAGTGGTTTCTAGACTAACTTCAAATGCTTGCAAAAAGCTATGCACTGGGCTAGGTGTCTAGATTCCCTCTACATTTAATAAATACATCCTTATGAGGGTAATTAAGCTCTTCAACTTGAGACATGTGGATTGTGCAGAATCACATGGTGGAAATGTCTGTTTCTGTCTGTGAATAACAAAGGAATTCTGCCTTGGCTCAAAACCAGATGAGTGTCCAGCACCCCCTCCCGGTGAACTACACGACCCTTTGCAATCTGTTGAAGGTACTTCCACTGACGATATAAGGAAAGATGCTGACTTAGGTTACTGTTTTTTGGTCTACAAATTTCAGTCTCTTGGGGTGATTGCAAAAGGGTCAAAAGAACCTGACAATTATTTTAAATAGCATGCCAAATTCCAGTTCATCCAGGAAAGCAGGATGAAAATTGGGTGCAGCTCCTGAAAACATGCAAAGCCGGTCATCTCTCACTCTCTTTTTCAGGACTATCAACGTTGTGATGCCAGCCCAGAGAGGCAGATGGATACAGGAAAATCAAGACAAATTCTCAAAGAACTGGAAAAACCTTGCTTTAGATTGATCTCTATTTCCTTATTTTAGGCAGATGTCTCATTTAATGTGTCTAAGTAAGTCAATGAAATTACCCTTTTCGGTGATAGAAACAGGCTCAACATAACTCTAATTCTTATTTTAAGTGAATATTTTCTACACAAGACACATTTTTCTTTTCTTCTTTGTTTTTTGGTTATATTTTATTTCTTTAATTGGGGTTTTGGGGTTTTTTGTTGCCTTTGATGATTTTTTTTTTTGTTTGGTTGAGATGTTTTCTGTTTCCTTTTTTCCTTTTTTTCCCCCTGATTGAAAAATTTGCAGTACTGGACAAAAGCTTACATCTCCAGGGCATGATATTGCTTAATCTGGTTAAATGAAGTCAGGACCTAGACTCAGTGAGTAATATCCAATAGTTTTGTTTCCATGTAATTACCAGAGCAAACTGGATAGAGTATAGCAGAGAGGTCTCTAGAATGTCATATGATTGCAAAAAACCCCATTTCTATATTATCCTTTTTCAGACATTTCCAAATGATTTTGTCATTGTTCCAAATAGAATTAATTGCTATGTTTCTATGAAAACTCTGCTAGTTTTCCTGGTTCCTGTGACTTGATAATAATTGCTGTGGAAATGTCTTAGGGCAAACTGTTCTTAGTAACCAAGTGGGAATTTAGTATGCAATGGCATGATACATAATAATGACTGAAGAATAGTGCTTTGTTGTGAAAGACTTAGCAGAATTCTCAGAAAAAAAGAAAAAAAGAAAGACAAATCGAAATTCAGAAAGAGTTTCTGGAGTAGCATACCTTAATACCACACTAAATTTTGGCTATATTATATTCCGATTTGTTGGAGCCTGAACTCTCTTTAAATTTAACAGCAATTTTTAAAGGCCAATGGTTGCATCTGTTTGAGATTAAAAAAAAATTTTTTTCCTCTTTCTAATCCTCCTTTACCTGTATAGGTCTTCTTTTTATTCCTCTGCATTGACAGAACATTACATTCTTCCTGAGCAGGAAGCATCATCAGAAATCTGGTTACACCATTTTGAGAGGTCTTTGATGTCAGGAAAATCCAAGCCACCAGCACCATTCCCAGAGACAGGAAGGAATCACATTACATTGCATTCACTTGAAAGCAAGGAAAATGACCCGGTGTATAAGCCTGAATCCTTAAGTCAAGGATTTAAGGGCTAGATCCAAACCAAAAGCCTTTCTGAGTTACGTAATTTAGCAACTAATGTTAGTCACTTACTTTATGCTGTGGTCTGTAGAAAATTGGTTTGTCAGTTTATCCTTGGCTTCTTCTATGTGGTGAAAATACACAGCCCTACTTCTACAGAGTGTCACAGCCACAAACCCACCATCTCGTGCTTGCCTTAATTTAGTTTCACAGAGATACAGAAATCTAGAAAGAACAGGCAACAGAGGGAGTAGCCTGTCCATTTGGAACTTTTCCAAAGAAGATCACAGTTCATGGCTTGTTTCTGAGCCTGAGGATCCTCCTTGGCTCATCTACAGTTGGCCAGGAGTTGTTTCCAACATGAGGTCCTAGTCCGTGATATGCTGAAATAAAGTCTTCATCATCCCTGGCCTATGAGCTGTTTAATAACTGTGGCATAAAGGGAGGAAAAAGGACTGAAATTCAGGACATATTTGTAGAAGGTTTGTCCCCAGATTCCTTAGGGGTTTTTTGGTTTGTTGTGGGGGTTTTTAAGTTTTTCCCTCAGTAGTATTATTTTAATAAGGTTTTGCTTCATTATTTTAATATTCCTTCCTGCATATAAAACTATTGAGGCATGTGGTAGGTTGCAGAATGCAAGGAGTTATTCTGATCAGTACTGAATGCTGAAGTTACCTACAGCTTCTGATAAGAATACACAAGTGATGATTTCTTTTCCATTGTGAAAGCAGCTGCATTGAAATTACTGATCTCCTTGCCTAACCCAGACTTATTTAGAGAAATAAAATTGTAATCTGTCTCTTCTAATGAGAGAGTAGAATGCAGTCCACATCGTATAGTAATCCTTTTTAAAGCAGGGACACTGTGTATAATTTTTTTACATAAATAGAAAAAAGTAATCTTATCTGCTACATATCCCCCTTTCAAGTGTTGTACCGGTTTAGTCAGACTAATGCTGTTGACGGAAATTTCTCCACTCAGATGAGAAGGAAAGATGAGAAGAAGCATTGCAATGGTGATAGAAAAGCTTTATATAATGAGACAAATCCCAGAATCTCTAGGGAGCTCATTCAGCATGGAAACCATTTCATGTTTCTTTCATTATGGGAATGATATTTTAGCTATTAAAAGTACAGAAGTCAGATTGTCCATGAAGTTACTTTAATAGGATGATTCTGAGTGGGTTGCCATTTGGTTTTGAACACAAGAGGACAGAAGCTTATTTTTTCAACCATACCATGTTTCAAACAATTCCAATCTATCACAGGCTTTAGAACCTCTGATTGTATAAACCTGTCAAGGCGTCAAGGCATTACAACATAAACAGCACAATCTACCAGAGCTGCAAAGCTATTATTTGGTAGTCTATTTAGTTTCATAGACTTTTTCCAATTCCCTGACACCTTAAACAAAATATGACAGGCATTTATACTATATAGTGTACAAGAAAGATCACTTTGTGAAAGAAAACCCTTATCTAGGGGCTTCACCAATGAGGAGAGAAAAGACAAAATAATGGAAACCGGGAACCACTTTGTGATATTTTGTATTACTTTTTGAAGTACACAAGTAAGGTCATAATTTCTGTGATCTTTGCAAAGATACCTTTGCTGTCCACGCTTTGTTTTACACAGGGAGGGAGGCTGCCTATCAGAGACATATAAAATGACCTATGCTACAATAAAGTTGAGACAAATAGAGTTGTTTGTTCTGAAGAGTCAATTTTTATTTTTTGTTGAAGACTTTTCTTTTCTTTTATTCTGGGTTTTGTTTTTCTCTTTTGTGTCCTGGGCCCTTTTAGCTGTTACAGAAGATCTTGTTTCAGTACATAGTCTGAAGTGTAGTGTCATATATACTGACACGTCATCCTGTGCCAAGAGACGGTACTAGATAATCCTTGGGAAGAAAAAGGAAAAAAAAAAATGACCCTGAAGCTTAAAGCAAAACTATCTTTGGCTCAAATATCTATTTTCTATACAGTAATTACCCTATGTAAACTGAGCTCTCCTAACAGAATGATACCCCGAGGTGAGTTTGAAACACAGTATTGTAGTTTATAGAACTGGACCAAATTTCACAAAAATAGACCATTAAGAAGTCTCCCTGAGTATTAACTTGAATAGCACAGGCTGATCACACGGGAAAGCATGCTGATATGAAGAGAGACAAGTATACTTTCAAGGGACTGAGATTTGAAATATTGATTCAGTCACATTAATTGAATTTTTGCCTTGAGAAGTGATTACAAAAATGTTTCTCCAATATTAATTTGTATCTGCTTTGGATAAGATTAACATTAATTTCTTCACCAGTCCCCATTACTCTTTTATTATTCATTAGCATCTCCCTTTGCATGTGTAAGAGACCTTGATGAAGCATGTTTATTCATAGACTAACCTTTTTAAATAATTCTAACAGCTCTCTAACAGAAACCTTCCTGGCATGCTGAGTATCTTGTCTTTGTTTCATTATTCAATCCTTATGCTCTATCCTCCACTTGAGATGCTGAACATGAATCATTCTGCTCTTCCTACTGCTCTCTTCCTCCCACTGAAATGTCCTCTGCAGCCTGATCCCACAGGATAGCTCTGTTCAAAAAATACTGCAGCAAATTGTCTCCTCTCCTCCTAGAATCTAGGACAGTGTAATTTCCACAGAGCCTGAGTGCAATTATTGATTTATGCTGTCCTTAGTTCATCACATATTTGTTATCATGTTTTGATTCATTGTTCATTTACCTCTCATTAGAATATTTGGTGTGAGCTAGTCTTTGATGAGAGCTCTAGAGGCAACATTTTATTTTTTGCTTTGTATTTACAAACTTGTGACTATTTTTTTGAAGCAGGCAACAGGCAAAGAGAAAGGGGAAACAGAAGAAAAGAAAAAATCAATTAATTTCCTCTTTCTTTGCAAAATTTAAATACTTATTTCCAGCACTTGCTAGTTTTTAATGAAAATGCGTTGCAAAATTCACTACAAAAACCTTATTTTAAAATACATAACACATACATGCATTCACATTTCTGATAAGCCCTCCTTCCACAGCAATTATATGTAGTTGCCTCCAGCAAAATGCTGTCATCCCTTGCATTATCTTTTTGTATTTATCTTGCTATAATAGCCAAAGGCCTTAATAAAGAAGATGTTACAAATACAAGGTCTGATTCCTGCTCTAAAGAGCTTACACATTTTAATTTTCCACCCTAAAAATAAATGAGTGGACTATTTCTTTCCTTTTGCAATTAAGTTTAGGAAGAACTCTGAAAAAAATGCATTGATATTGCACTCAATTTTCACATATCTGGAAAAACAAGCTATTTCATGGAGGAGAAAAAGTATACATTTAGGTAAATTTTGAATTTTTTTTATCGTCAAGAAGTATAATTAGGTATTGAAGTAGCCACCACTGAAATGGCTTTTATAGAATTCAAAAGAATGAGAGTTGGTTACTAATACACATTATTCAAAAATGCTGGATTTTTTTTCTTTTTCCCTTTTTTTTTTTTTTTCTTAATGGGCCCTTTTAGCTGTTACAGCTGTTACAGCTGTTCTTTTCTTAAAGAAGACTTTATAAGCCTAATTTTATTTTCTTGAGAGGTTAGGATGGGGAGGGTGGGTAAGATATATTATCCTAGGAGCAAATTCAGTATTTGGAAATTACTAAGTACAATGATTAACAAGTGCCTAAATAGCAGGCAAAGAGGAGGAGAGCTAACATTTCAAAATAGAAATATTTTAAAACATTAACTTAAAAATATTATTTGCAAAATGGAAGAAAAATCTTTTGTGGTGGGTGCTTTGTGGGAAAACACATGGAGAGCTCAGGGGACATATTATTTTGTCTCTCTCATTAGACTCATTATCTCAACACACAGAAATGTACATCTCTGATTCCCAGTAATACTAATATAAACAATAACTTTGACTACCAACCTCCCACAATCTCCAGAACACATTCATTCTTCCCACTGTCTCTATACACCATGTCACCCAGCAGACATAGACGAGTAAACTTAGGCATTTTGTTGTTTTAAAAATGAAGTAAATGCAAACTTAAGTAAACAGACAGAAAGCAGAAGAACTTCCCTTGGCTAATGAATTGACCTGAATTCTGCTCATCCTTAAATGCGGTTACTGACACAGCTTTTTCATCAGTTTCAATATTCTGATATCTGAAGAAGGAATTCATAAATATTATTAGACCATTTATTTCGTTTGCTGTTTATTTTCAACTGAGGACTGAAAGGGGGTTTCTACTAGGGAAAAAAAAAAAAAAAAAAGGAGGAATTTGATGCCTTGGATAGTCATATGTAATTCTTTGACAGAACAAGTATTTCACCCATGCCTTACATACCCCAAGGCCTGGGTATTTAATATATGTCTTTATTAACACAGTACCTGACAGCTGCGATGCCTGTAGTGAGACACTTGAAACCTGTGGTGTTTAACTCAGGGCATCCTTTGTGTTGGGAAACGTGAACAAAAAAGGGCTTGGTTTATAGAAACAGTTTTTCTGAACTCTTCACAGCCTGAATGGAAGGCCACGGTCCTTACAGTATTTGTAGATGGCCCCTGCCTGCTTAACCACCCACTACAGGATTTACATTTTGCCATCCTGAACTACGGATTTCTTGCAACCATTACTTAGAGCTACTGACAGCGATCTAACTTTCTTCAATTATTTTTTCCATTTCCAGAAGGGGCTCTTCCAGGGTAGTACAAGTATACTTTGACTTTTCACAGACTTCCTCACAGTACAACCATTTTTGGAGTTTGTGGCTCTTCAGTGTGGAACTAGCTTTATGTCTTAAGCAAAGAGAGCTCACACTATGTAAAGCAGGTGGTTTTGCCTACTGTGCAGATTTCTGGCATCAGCTTTGTAGGCAATTGTTTTCTTTGTCAGCTTGCAGACTTTGAACTTGCAAGATTTTAAATTGTAGGCACGCACTAGTGAGGGATACTTTTGGACAAATGTATACTAGAGAATTAACTTTAATTTTAACCTTTCCTTTTATGAATGGAATTCAGGCATGTAGCAATAAATTTTCAGATCTCTGTGTAGGTTTTTCAGCTTCCAGACTCGCATTAAATTCAATCTGCCATATGTTATATTGGCTTACAGGCTGCAGAGGTTAGTTTCATGATGTAACTTACTGCAAAAATTGTTTCAACAGCTGCATCTTTTGAGGAAGAGCACTGATTTGGATACAGGAAAGCTGAATAAAGTCCCCAGCTAATCCAAATTCTCATCTCATCTTATGTTATGTCTTCAATGAAGACAATATTTTTAAGCCTCCTACCTCACAGTTGTCTGTCCTTATTGCAGTACATGAGAATGAAATAACAGGGCTGCAACAATGGAAGCCAATGGAAGCACCAAGAATGTGGAGTGTCCAAGTAAACATATTAAAAATATCAAAGGCATTGGGTTTAAAACATTGTGAAACAGCATATAAGAATGTATAATTACACTATTGTTGCTTTATTAAAGTAATAGTGTCATCAGTGTTGTTTCAAACACCTTTGAGGACTGTCTCATCTGCAGGTAGAAACTGGGAAGAAGGATTAAGCCATTTCTATAAATGGTGCTTTAGGATGAAGATCCAAGCCAAACTGCGTTTATTTCTAATCAACATACTCTGTGGTACTTTCTAAATAAATATGACAATAATACTAGAAAAGGCATTTTTCTCCCCTTTGGTGGACCAAGGAGTACTAGAGAATTCCACAAAGTATGATAAAATGTATTCATGATACCTATATGTAGATAAAAAGTTCTTGCTCATGAAATTATTTTAATATTTGTAATTGCCATCTAGAAGCAAATGCTGAAAAATGTTTAAGCTATCTTAATGTATCTTTGTTATCAACATAAAAGATGGTGTAAAAAAAAAATTCCTACCATGACCTCATATCACTTAAGAACAGAAGATAATTCACTGGATTTTCCACTGGATAATCAATGGATGGATGTCCCTGTGCCTGTAGGAAGGAATCTTCTCACTGACTGTACACACTGCACAGGATGGTAAGAAGGAATTGGTGTGAAACAGAGAAAAAGGTCGTCAAGGTGAAGAGATACTTTGCTACCACCTGCATCTCCATAAATCTCAAGGAGAAAAACAGCACAGGCTTGAGCAGTGGTGGTAGGACTGTCCTGAACATGAAACCTCTGTGCCATAAATCTCTGCAGAACAGAAAATTCAGGAAAATGAAAAAGAATTTTAAAATACCAGCACCTGAATGAAGCAAAAGACAAACCCCTCACCTTACATTAGATATGAATGGGCAGGTTCTAGATATTCAGACAGTCAGAGTGAGGTTTACATGTGGTATTTTATTGTTTAATGAACTGGGATGTTTCTGTCATAATGAGGTGTTGAGAGGCAATTGTAAGCAAGATAAAATCTATTTACTCCACCTAGATGAGTGGATAATGTTTTTTTTAGGTTTATATTGGGAGAGGGAGAAAAAGGAGATAGATGCCTTTGCTGAAATTAAAAGAAGACTTATTTTTGGAATGGACAATTCCAAAAGTCAGTGGCATTGAAAAATTTGAAAAACAGACCAAACTGGTTTTGGGATCTGAGCACAGAGAAGGTTTCCAAGTTCAAAACCAACAAAACAGTCAAAATGGAAAAGGAAGAGAAATGAGAAGAAACTGAAAAGGTAACCAATAGAGTGGGCAGTGCAGAACCATGGAGACTTGCACTTTTGATGCTGCACTTCATTGTTGTGAAATATCAATTTAGAAGATGCACTCCATCATGAATCAGGAACAAAGTCAAATGTTTTGACTTTGTAGGCTACAGAGTGGGAGAAAAGAAGATATCCTTCAACCACTCTTTGGTCTTAGAGCAAATTGGAGAATACAGTAATTTTCCACTGAGGAAATTTTACACTAAATTAGTATTTACACACTTATTCAAAGACAGTGTTACAGGTATTGAAGGCATCTTTACCGAATGAGAAAGACTTTGAGAGTTGTGTGCATCCTGTAGGGACTGTTGGGAATTAAACAAGCAGAAAAATGGGGGGTTGCTGCCTCCTTTTTCAAGACCTTTTTATACAGCTGATTTCAATGGTCCCTTGGCATTGCAGAGTCTTATGATGTTGCCATAGCCACTAGGGGTTGGAAAATGTATATATAGGAAGATCTTAAAGGAAATAAAAAAGAAAGCAGCTCACTTTTGAAAGAGAAAGTTGCGATCAGCTACATTTTGTAGAAGTATTTAGGAGGAAAGGCACTACAGTTTTGTCATATGCATTCACTGAATGGAAAGAAAGGAAGATGCAATGGTATCTGCTCAGGCTTGTGATTCTCACATCTGTGGCAGGTGGGTTCTCTTCCAGCAATATAATAGTTCTTCTGAGGTCTTTCCAGAAGGAAAGAGGGGAAGAGAACTAGTGTATAATAAAAATGGAGTTTTGACAAAAAGAAACTCTGACAAGAAAATTTGCTTCCAAGGCCAAACAAAAGAGATAAAGGTTTCCACATTTATTTTGCCAATGAAAACCAGACCTTCCCCACGGGCTGACAAACTGTTTACAAAAATTCATGGATGCCTTCCTTCCAGGCCTGGCAATGACTCAAAGCATGTGTGGTGTCTCCTTCAATGAAGGCTTTCTCCAGGGTCTCTGAAGAGTCATTTCTGTCTTCTCTGTCATTCTTTCTCTCCTCACTTCACTGCTACCTCACTCCCACTCCTACTTCTCTAAGAAGAATATAACTGAAATAAAATACAAATTAAATTAAATAAATAAATACAGCAACACCAAACATAGCGTTCAAATAAAGAATGTTTCAGCGATCATCATCTTAACTATTTCACATACCCGAGGCAAGCAGGAGTAGGCATTCATTATAATGTGCTACCAGGCAAAAGAGAATTCAAAGCTAATAAACTAATAATGAAAGAAGTACACGATTTTTTTTTCTCTGACAACTTTCCTTTTTCAGATAGGAACAATTTTTTTGTCCTTACTGGTTAAGGAAGTTAAGCTTATTGAAAAACACTCAATTTAACTCCACTCGTAATTATTTTACCTTTTTCTAAATGCCCTTGAATTTTTAAGCTTTTTCATAAGAAAACAAGAATAGTATCAGGCTACACACACACAGAGTGATGTCTATAAAGACAAAATTTTATGTCTTGTAGCTGCTGTGCAATAAATAAGACATACAGAAGAACAGGAAAGTCTGGATTTGGCCCACAAAATATAATGCATGATAAATTTAAAAGATTAGCTGAGGAGGAAGAGGAGAAGGAAAAGAAGTTTGTTCCCAGGATGCGACTTTATATGGGAATTTTTAGCCAGTAGAATATTTTTATGGACATCTTTTCAATTCCTGAAAATAGGGGTTGATAATGGAAATGCTGACAAACATTTTGGTGTTCATAGAATTGTAATACCCTCTTTAATGCAACCAAAATTGCAAGGTATGCTTTTTATCCTTTTCTGCTAAGAAGGCAATTACACAAGCATCTTGTTGAAGTAGTTTATAATATGTTTAAACAGGCAACATTAAATCAACTGGTGATTGAATCCTCAAGAGAGAATGTATTTCAGTTAAACTTGTGAGTTATCATACTTCTTTATATTTAAAAGCCCTTTAAACAGGACACATGATGGTGTCATACCACTCATCCTAGGCTCAGGTTGAAAATTAAGGTGCTCCAAAATATAAATATTCTATTTTTGTTCTCTTCCTGCTATCTTAATTTTAATGTTTACAGAATGTGATGAAAGCTGGTTGTATTTGCATTTTATTTAATCTTAGGGAAGACTAAACTTCACACATCTGGTGAAGGCAATCTTCTAAAGTGTTTGCTTATGTAAATTAAAAATAAGATTTTACCTGCTACAGTTCTAAGCAATTTATTTGTTCTCACAGCTGTAACTAACAAAGATTACATTTTTGAATCCATATAATTCAATTTATACTTCACTTTAATTCACGTCCTCTTAGTATTTTTTTGTTTCTATCCACTAAGATAAACTAAACTAATATAAACTAAAATATAAACTAAAAAGAGCTTGTTTGGGGGAAAAAAAACAGTGAAATAGCAACTCCCATAAATAATAATTCTCAATTCTGTGTTTCTCCTCTGACTAGAAACTTCAGACAAGAAATTTGCTATGAAATGCCATACTTTTAGAGAAGTTCTTATTTCAGAATTATGATTCCAGCCCAAATATATATTGTTTATTAATCTTCTTCTATGGGTGAAATGGTGAAAACTAAAATATTTAACTTCATGTTTAATGTTTCATCATAAATCAGTTCCAGTCACCTTGTCCTAATTGTTGCTGTGTGCCTTTGAATGCTCTTCAACTCATGAATGTGTTTGTTAATGCAGCATCCAGACCTCTAGGCAATGTTCCACATAAACAACATCAGGCTACCCTTACACAGATCCTTCTACCTTTCTGAGCTGTCCAATGAACATGCATCTTGAAATTAATTTAGCCTGATTTATTTATTTGCTGCTCAATTGTGCCGTCAATTTATATTCTTCTGTCCTCAGACTGCCAAATCAACACATCTCCATACATTTCACAGCCTATCTTGGTTAAATGTCATCGGAGCATTTTGCTATCTGTAGCTGATTTCCACCTTTGAACTACCGAAGATATGCAGACCCAGGAGGTCTTCTGGGTAGCCTCTGAGAATCCCCCTTGGTGCCCTATTATTTGCTGCTTATCAAAAATCTCCACTGAAAGTTCTTCAGCCTCTTTTCAATCCGTGTATCAGTATTCATACCCAAGCCTCCACAAATTAATCTGAGGGTGAGATTTTGCAAGAGATTTGAAAGCTTTACTAAAATCAAACTACAATGCATCTGCCACTTCACTCACAAACTTAAAAATTCTGTGCAATACAAAGCAAATAAAGTGAGCCTGGTAAGATTTATTCATTACAAATCAAGCTGCGTATTGCTCATGGTTATCTTTTAGAAAAAATAATTAGACTAACAGGGCAGCTATTGCCAACAGTCAGAATAGGATAAGTCTCCTGAGGACAGCTGTTCCTGTCAATTGCATCCCAAATTAAGAAAGTAGGCACTTTCTGATTTCAAGAACTGGAGGGAGATATCAGAGAATGGTTTGCAGCAGGTTTAAATAATAAGATCACTATAGACATAATGTTATGCGACCTTAAAGTTTTTGAACTTAAAAAAAAAAATCCAAATTCCTGACTTTGAAAGAGCTACAGGGCAGAATTCACTGCAACTCAGTTCACATGAATAGAGAGTAGAGAAGTGATGATTTATCCTAGCCGAAAGTTAGTTTTCAAACCTGAATTCCAAAGAAATCTCTCCAGTTATCACTGCAGGCACAGGAGTCATTATGTTTGCCTAGAAGTTGCTAAGGGACATCATAAGATAGCCAATGAAAACAAAAAAAATACACCTTTATAGATCTTTAAAAACTGTAAAGTTTTAGAGATGAAAGATGTCAACCTCTAACACAACTCTGTTTATATATATGTCTGAGACAGGCAGAATTTGTACTTTTGGTTATGGAATTTCCAATGAAATTAAATGGAAAAATGCATCTCAGATTAAAATTAGGCTATAAATAGTCATATATCAAATAATAATTAATGTCTTTGCTTTCCTTCATGAAGCTTCTGTCAGCCCATCCCTTCAGCTTCTCAGGGTGCCTCACAGTGACAGCCCTGCCATGACTGTACTGACTACTTGCACCAATTCTGTGTTGTGTAAACCCAGTGATGGTGCCTCCATTCCATTGACCACCTAACCATGAAGGTGTGGAACAGAATTAGCCCTTGAATTTTCCCTTGAAGAACGCGAATTATATAGTCATTCATCTGTTCAACACAAAGAAATCAACGCTATTATTTGAAATTTTACTTTTGCAGTCCATGTCCTGAGGGCTAAGATTAGTTTCATTAATGTTGCAGAGGATTTCAGAGTGAAAAGAAATCCAGATCCAAACTTCACTGGTTTTATCAACATAATTCTGGAGTCTACAATGTCATTGTCAAACATAAATATCAAGTCAGGAGAGAAGAAGAAGTAAAAGATGTGCTGAAATAACTATTATTATTAGATTCAAAGTTAGAGTGATTTGCACATATATAATTAAGATTGTTTATAAGAATAGTTTATGCATTTTAAGAAATTAATCAACTGTATAAAAAAGTGGATTCATGAATCTTTGTAGAATTCAAAGCTCTGTTATGTATTTGTTATTTCATCCCTAAGTAAATTATTTGCCCATCTGTGACACGAATATTAAAGCAATTTACTAGAAGAAATGGGGGTTTTTTCCCCCTTTTTTAAAGTTTTATCCAAGCAGTAGCCCTTGGCTAATATAAATTATCATAGCTCAGTGGTTGTAGTAGCTTTTACAATTTACATTAGAAGCCTATCAAAGGCAAAGTTTTACATAGTTGTGGAAATTTTAAAGTCATAATAATCATCCGTTCTTATACTGGCTGTGTGTATAACAAAATGCAAATAACATAATCCTAAAGTACTACCACAGTAGGAAAATGTGGAATTATTACGGAATCACTGCAGTGCTTAAAGTGGTGAACAGGTTTTGCTTCAGCTCAGGGCAAGAATTAATTTTTCAGGCTTTTCAAAATCTGAACCTCTCTGTATTCAAATGATAGGTAAGGTAATATATTGTGATCTTCCTAACTTCTCAAAACCAGTCTTGGGGGAATAAACCCTATTTGCTTTCCTTACTTTCCACCTCAAGTAGACTTCTTCCTGGCTTTTTTTTTTTTTTTTTTTTTTTTTTTTTTTTTTTTTTTTTTTTTTTTTTTTTTTTTTATTTTTTTTTTTTTTTTTTTTTTTGGGTTTTTTTGGGTTTTTTTTGTTCAGATTAATCAGAATTTTTTTTTTTTTTTCCAGTTTCAAAGATGCAAAACCAAAAGTCAGTACAAGAAGACTTATTATTACTTTAGCTGTTGAATTTGCCCTGGCAGAATGCTATAAAATTGTGGCATAAAATATCAGCTGTATCAGAGCAGTCTGCTTTAGAAAATAAGTTTTCAAACATCATACAGTATAAAAGGTGGTAATTTATAATCCAGCTCACTTAGCAGGTGAAGGAAGCTCAGGATGTGATGAGCCCAGGGGTGGCTCATCACATTTCCAGTTGTAACTTACATCATTCTATATCTATATCTCATATCTATAAAAAGTATTTCCTCACAATAAGCTTGTTCATGTTAATGAAAGCTTCCATTTTCCTCCTTCTTATTAAATTATAAGTAAAAAGAGACAAGATTTAAAACCCAAGCAGAAGTATCTGAACACCTACAACAGTCCAGGGCTAACTTTCTTGGGCTTTAAAATTTTAAAAAAGCTTTGGTGAGCAGATAGCATATCCTCCTAATCAGCATAATAGTATATGATCAGAAGCCTATTTGGAAACATGAAAATAGCTACATGCCTCTAAAAGAACAGTATGGATTCTAATTGCATTTGTTACACTTTCAGTCTCTGGCATACTGGCAGAATCTCTTACTTGTCAAACTCCTGACTTTGGTAGTCTCTTAGATCTCAACTTTGAACCCTGTGAGTTTGCATTAAAAGAGAAAGAACATTTCACTTCCACAAAGATTGCAATTATTTTCAAATATGTCCATTTCATGTGTAATGCTTCTTCCCTAATTTGTCTTTTGAACATTGACAAATTACCAAGAATCATAAAGATATTGCATATTCATGCCATATAGCCTTGTGATTCTGCTTGATATTTTCACGTTAACAGTGACAATAAAATCGGTAGTTTTTCTCTTCTCTTACAGACAGAAAGAATCATTTATCCTGGTTTCTTGAGAACACATTGAAGATCAAAAATGTCCATAAACTGCTAAACTAAACCATGGTTATCCATAATAGAATTTTATCTTCTGTAAAATATTTTAACACCAATATTCTGCCCAACTGAACAGAAGTCTATCTATAATTTTCACCTATTGAATCACAATGTCAAGTAAGATAGGGCAAGTGAAACATCAAAATACTTGCTTACAAATGAAAGCCCACCTATGAGGAGTCAGACTCTAATTTTTAAATACCAGTTGCATTTCAGCTACAGAAATGTCTAGAGCTTGACCAATGGGCTTTCCTGGATTATCACATGTACAAGAGGACTGCAGTTACAAGTGGCTTTTCAGAAGGGTCCAGTTTAGGCAAAGGGAAAAGAGGATTTATTTTTAACAGAAATGTTGGCTTCAGAATAGTTATAATTTTTTAAAACCTTTTGAAGTCGATGGAGAGCAGGATTTCTCTGTCCAGTACTTTTCTGCTGTTTTCCTTTCAGCATGTAGGAGAAATTTCTTGCACAAATGGAGGTAGTAGAGTTTCTAAAACAGAGACATGGAAACATTACCTATAGTTCTGTCAAGACATGGGTCTACTTCAATCAATCACCTTTTCTCTGGCTCCTTCTGGAGTGATTCATTCTCTAAGCAGATCATGGCAAGAGTAATAGGAGATATAGGAAATACTTTGAAGTGCTCCATCTGAGGACAAGGAAGAGAAGAAAAGCCTTTAGCTAAAGATTAGTTAGCCCATTTGAAGACGTCTGAATACAGTAGGGTGGAAGACCAGAAGATGATTCCATGAATCAACTGTTGAAGTTTCCCAGGGATATAAGTTTCTCTTCCACCCTATTGTTTGTTAGATTTACTGAACTTAGAAGACATTTATATGCTTCAACTCATCATACATTTCTAACTCCATTACTAGGGAACTCACCTTTCCTCTGAAGCTGAAAGTTACATCACCATATTAGGCATTCATTACTAGGGGCCCTTACTTTTGTTTAAATTGCCTTCTTCATGAGCATTCAGTTTTAATATACAGCAAGAATTAGCCTATAAGATTGATATTAATACCTAAAAACTCCATGTGTTTAACTCTATTGTTGCTGGCAGCAGGCTTCTCTGTGCAGCTTTGGTCTGTGCTAGCTAGTGCTCTCCCAGACAGCACCAACACATGGTATGGTGGTAGCACAAACAAAGGGGAATTCCTAAACCAGAGGCTTGGGGACAGGTACTATGTTTCAGGAGGTGACACAGCTGAAACCTTGAAAGCTCTGGAGGCAATAACACCTGCCCTTAGAGACAACAAATGGCACTCAGGGTGTTCTTCTGGTACAATAATATATCCTGTGAGTTTATTTAATAGCAGTGGGTAGGTGTGATGGCAAAAAGCAAGTGTCAGGATGCAGCATACGCCAGAGTCTCCATGGGGCCAAGTGCTATGGAGACCCCCATGGGTGCTTCACACCAGGGCAGGGCCCAACAGCCAGGTCCTGTCCCACTGCCCTGGCCATGCTGGGGCACTGCTGAGGCAGGGGCTGACAGACCTGGGAGGCTGACATGGGATCCTGCACTTGGACAGGGTCGGGGAGGCCTCAGGAGGTTGGCAGGTACAGTCAGACCATTGGTGCCCCCACGGCCTCAGAAACAGCAACAGGATAGTGCCTTTGGAGTTTATTCCCACAAATATTTATTTTCATAAGAAATTCAACATTATGAGATTTGCTTCCTCATAATGTATGAAATTGAAATGGAAAAGCCACACCAAAACTGCTGACATTTCTGCATGGCTGTGCAGCCTTCTATAAAAAAACATAAAAGCTATTTATTTTGAACATTAGATTCTATGAGTCCAAGTAAAGATCACCATAAAGGAGGTGACCCACAAGATACTAAAATTGCCTCTTCTCTCTTCTATTATCAGCTGAAGGCCTCCACCCTGAAAAGTTTTCAGAATGACAGTGAACGATAGCAAAATTAGCAAAAAACTGACTTTTATATCCTGGTTTTGTCTGGGATAGAGTTAATTTTCTTCCTAGTAGCTGGCACAGTGCTGTTTTTTGGATTTAGTATGAGGATAATGTGTTGTAACACATTGATGTTTTAGTTGTGGCTCAGTAGTGCTTACTCCAAGTCAAGGACTTTCCAGTTCCCCGTGCTCTGCCAGTGAGGAGGTGCATAAGAAACTGGGAGCTCAGCCAGGCCAGGTGACCTGAACTGGACAAAGGGATATTCCATCACATAGACATGGTATCAGAATACAAACTGTGGGGAGTTGGCTGGGATGGGCTGATCACTGCTTGAGCGTGTGCTGGGCATCAGGCAGAGGGTGGTGAGTAATTTTACTGTGCATCACTTGTTTCTCTGGAGTTTTCTTGTTTCCTTTCTCTCTTTGTTTTGTCTNTGGGGAGTGTTGCAAAGAGGGTGCATGGTACTTAGTTGGCAAATGTAGCCAAACCATGACAAATTATGCATATGCCACAACTTTTGATTCAGTTACTGAATCAATAGTCTGTGCCAAAGGCAATACTGAAAACTATTAATCATGGACTAACACTAGTCCTGCAGGTATTGGGGTGTCTTATGATGTATCTGCATCTAAAATCAAGGATCAGATATTTAGACAGGAAACATTTGCGAACACTTTTCTACTGTGCATTTTTTTTTTTTTTGATGGACTGATTTGTTTGACTGTTTCTTGTTTGGCTTTCATCAGTTTTTGATGTGCCTCATTTGAAATGTAAGCTATTTTAATAAACGTAGAATTGGCCTCTCAATGCAACTTCTTCCCTCCATTTAAAAAAATGTCACTTGTACAGGCAGGAAGATGATTGCATACATAGTCAGTGACACTTCTATTCTCATAAACACAAGGGGAGCAAAGCAGCAGTTTAAGCAGTGGTATTAGACAAGGAGGATTAGGGACCCTTCAGGGAACCTTAGAAAATTCTAGCTTGTCCTCTCCTGGGTCAGTAAGACTATTTCTGAAGTATGGATTGTATTAAATCTCTCACAGCTAAGATTTTGGTGCAAGGAGTTTCTTTGATACTAAAGTTTTTTTGACATTGCATTCAAACTAAGTGCATGGATATGAATAAACCTTCATTGTTGAAAAAAATAAAAAAGAAGTGTAAGATACCCAAAAGTACTTTCAGGCATACCAACTTAAAATTTTTTTCTATGAGTATCCCTGGCTGTGAAGAGGGATTATTCAGATGATTTTAAGTAGAGTCAGTGCTAAAAGAACATAATCCTGCAAAGTATTTTCAGGGCTTTTAGATTGTATCCACTTGCATATGAAAGTGAATAGTCACACCAAAATTATACTGTGCCTTGATTGTAGCTCAAATAACATGTCAAACATTATCATTAACAGCTGAATCATATCTAGGAGATAATTTCTAAGGGCAAAGATAGTTTACAATAACCTGTTATACCTGGCACTGAAATAGAGTAGGAGCCCTGAAAGGCTCTGCTCAAGGTAGTAACATTTGGGTGGGCATAATAATCTGTTAAACTATCTGAATTACATCACACTTGTTCCTCTGAGCAAGCTGAGCATGGATCACAGAGAGCAGCACAGTCTGAGTGACTGCCTACCTATAGCAATATATTTGAAGAATAAAGGTTTAATATTTCTACTGACCAGAATTTCAATGCTCACATTACAGCTTCATGAAGCTTTATCAGCTGGCACTGTATAAATCCTTCAAGGATTTTTTTCTGCTATCCCCAAGCAAGCAGTGAGAAGTAATTACGTTACCTGAGAGAGGAGAAAATGAAGGTACAATGAAACTTTGAAGTTTTTATAGGGCTTTTTCAGCATAAAAATAAGCAGTAAAGAGCACTGCTTTTGTTGTTGTTGTGGGGTGATTTTTTGGACATTTTTTTTCCCACTTACGGTTCACCTGCAAGCTCTATTACCAGTTCAACCCACCTGTCAAATTCCACTCTGAAAGTCTTCTAATTCCATTTCGCCTTAGCTTCAATACTAATTGAAGCTGCTGTTGAGAAATACCTTTGGTTCAGGTAGCTCAGGGTGCAGATGAAGCAGGTTGAGCTCTGGGTGGTTGGAGCCAAAGGCAAGAGGTCATGAACTGCAGACCTTTTGCATAACAAAGGGCCCAGGAACCTGTTGCCCAGCCAGGGGAATAGACACTGAAAGATACAGCAAAAACTGAGTATTCAGTAGGAAGAGCTGAGACTTTGACATGCTTGGAATGGGAGGATATAAAAGCCCAGGGGTTCCTTGGGGTCCTCCCTAGGGGCACCAGGTCCAGCTGTTTCTGCATTACTGCACCTTGAATAAAGGCTGTATGGAAAGACACATCTGCCACAGGAAACCTGGGGAAGAACTGATAAGGAAACCTGGTCTGACTGTGGAGAGGGTGTGTGGGGAGCCAAGGGGGACACGTCAGTCACTGGAGCTGCCCGCCATGAAGGGGCTTCGGTCCCAGCCGTGGCAGTCTCTGGCCTTGGGATGTGACTGCCAGGGACTCTCCTGAATGGTCAGACTGGGGAGTTTCCTTAACACTGCCACACTTACTTCAGGTGAGGTGAGCTGTTCTGCTGACTTTCCTGCAAGGAATTTGCTCAGTATTTTCCCAAGGAGACCTGAACTGTGCAGTCTCCCATAATAACACTGCAATGTTTTATGTGTGGAAATTTCAAAACACATACAGGTCAAAAACCAGAAAACGTACTACAGAGAATACTGTGGAGAACATTCCTGTATGGGCAGGAAGATGGACTGCTGGACTTAATGTGCCCTTTGGTTCTGTGAGAACTTCTAGGAAATCAGATGATAAGCTGATGTTCAGAGCTGGAAGTGTGATTTTAGTTCTGGATCAGTTTGGGGTCTTCACTGGATACCTCTGCACTCATGGTGAAGTAGAGAGATGTGTATTTATGTATTTAAGTATTTATCAGCTGCTAATCTTCACTTGGTCAGTGTCACTACTTGGAGTCCTTGTGCTCTTAGGGAAAGTTGCTTCTGGAAATGACACCACAATTGCTGTAAAATTGAAGTCATTCCTGGAAAACACCTCCAAGTATCTGTGATAACTCAGTCACTCTATAACATGTTAAATTATTTATAGTTTGTAGCATTGCAGGGGGAAAATACTATTTCCATTGCATTGCAGTGATTGCTGATCATCAGGGCGATGCATAGAATTGTTGTTCATCTCTGTGGTAGAGATACATTTTCAAATATTCATAGCTCTGTGGAAGAAATATTTTTAGCCATGAAATTCTACACAAGCATTCAGTCTGTAAGTTCTTGTGCGGATACATCAACAAAGCCACCCATTGAAGGTGTTGGCAAAAAGAAAAAAAACCGAAAAAAAAGAAAAAAAAGGATTTTTAGTGGGAAAAATCTGTTTATTCCTGGCTCCATAGCCCCCAGGGATTTGTACACAAGTCATTTTCACTTTGAATATACCGAGTGCAGCTAGTATTTCAGGTCTAACATTTTGCAAAATATCTTGCTTCTGAAAGTGTAGATTTGGGTGTCTGAAGCTGGGGGTTAGATAGTCCAGCTTCAGTCAGTAAAATTGGAAATTTGGTTTTCCTCATCCACATAGAAGAAAATAAGTCTTAGGGCGCTCTTCAGAGAATTCAATTTAGAGTTCTGTGCTGATTCTATTTCCCTAAAGTGGCTATACGTGGAACAGGTTTACTGAGGGACTTCAAAGGAGTTCCCTTACCATATAACCATTTCACTTTGCTGCCACACAAACAAAAAATTGCATACACACATGTAGTCATCAGAACCACCTCTTGAAATATGCCTTGCTGGTTTTTATGCTATAGTGATCAGTTTTGGATGTACAACCCTCTATCTTACCCAATCCTTTTTAGGCCTCTTTCCCTATGCCAGAGGTCTTGGAAAAGACAGGCAGGTGACTTAAATTGTAGAGTCTAAAACAGGTGATCAAATGACTTACTATTATGAAAAGTTAAAAAAAAAATACAAAAACAGTCCAACAACAAAATTCATTTCTCCTTGGGAAATTTCTACTCAGTTTCAACTTCATTGCAATTGACAGTAGAGTGGCAATTAGGCTGTAATTGCTCATCCACATTAGCTCATCCACAAATGAGCTCTTTCCTCACTCCTCCATGTTAAGTCTAAGCATGTAGCCTTCTAACAGCTCAAAGTTGATCTGACACATCTCTTTAGTCTCTTTAGTATAGCAGAGGGACACAGCAGAAGTATGATAGAGCCCTGGACTTTAGTAAAAGCAATGTCCAGGACAGGGACAAGTATGAAAGGGCCTTGAAGCATCAAAAGAATTGGGGAGAATCTTCACTGATTCAGACTGAATGCTTGTTAACTTTTCCATGCAGCAGCAGCAGCTCAGCTGTCCTGTAAAGCAACCGTATGCCAACAATAGCACGATTCACAAAAGGAATTTCTGAGACACTTGTCAGCAAGTCTAGCAGTATCTAAATTGCAATGGCATAAGAGTTAGGCATCTTTCTGGACTCACTAAGAAAGAAAAGAATTTCCTAGTCCTTCCTGAAGAGCCAAGGAAATGAAGAAAGTACAAGCAAAGAGAACATGACAGTGAACAGGGTGACAAAAACACCCATTCCCCGTAAAGTATTCAGAAAACTGTAAGTCATCCCACTGATGTTATTCCTTTGAAAACCCGGTTTTAAAACCGTGTCTTTAATAGACATGTTTCTTAAACTACAATTATAAATTTATTTTTAATTTCTCCTGAATAGTGAATGTAATCATCCGTTCCATCTAGGCAAGTGTAACTGTACTACCAGTTACATCTTTCTAAAAAATATTGCAGGTTTCCTAACACCATCAGTGACCCTGAAGGTGTTTTACGACAGCAGCTTTAGCATTTTCCTAAAAAAAATGTATTTTAATGTTATATTTTCTTTATTTTTCTGCTATCAGTGAAATCTCCCTCTTCCCCTGAGATTCCATGTTTGAAAGTCTACTTGAAATTCTCATTTCAGTTAAACAAACATTTTGTGGATTTTTCATTATCAGTGGATGATGAAAAAAATACTGACAGCACAAAGTTCTTGCTTTATACTTGCAAATGTCAATATCATAGCACCATAGTTATCATTTTGCCTTCACTTCACGAGCAATGCAGGAGTTCCGCTTCAAATATTTTAACACTGCACCAAATCAGATTAGAAAGATAGATGAATCTAAAGGGATGGGGTCACTTCTTTGTGGGCCTGCAATCTTAATTTGGCCCACAATTTGTCAGAAATAAGATGTTATTAAAAATGTATAACTTAACTATTCAACATAGAATTCTGTGTACACATCGTTTGAGCTGTTTTGTTTTCATGGTCTGTGTTCATAGTTAATGCTGATAATTGCCACAATTTCAATTAAGGAAAAAAATACACGTATCAGTGATAATTCAAAGACCCTTCTCTTCTGGAAACAAGCTCCAATTTATCTCACAGGATTGTATGAGTATCAGCGATCATTCCTTTCTAACACAGGAAACTGAAATGCATTTGAGTAGATGTTGAAATTATAATTAAGAATAAGTGATATTAATTCGCTGAGACAAATCCTTCTAGGACATACACCCACTCTCGAGCAGTCTTGTGTTTGAATGTTGATCCCTGAATCCAAACATTGACTTGGGAGTCAGTGACTTCCTCTTCCCCTCTCCAGCACCCTACTCCTGTATCTCTCCTGATGTCTCATGACATCCACAGTTCATCCAGAGTCCTGCTTCCCCTGATCCAGCCCTGCCAAGCGCATTTCTCTTAGTGTGAAACACCCATATCCTTTTTGCATGTAAAGCAAGACATGGTAGGAAAAGGAGCTGATGAAGACTGGTGTTAAATTTATAGATGGGAAGGGGGGCAGAGGAGATATGAGCAAGGTAAGTGTGTGGACTAAGTAACTGGTAAACAGCCTCATTTGGCTGAATTTAAGATGTACCATAGTTTCATTTGTTTAGTGCCCTGGCTTTGCATTTATTGCCTTCAGAAAGGCAGCAGACAAACAAGGAATAAAATCTCAGTAAAGAATTTTTTGGTACATCTTTCCTTAAGAAAAAAAATCACCTTGTTTTAATTTGAAAAACAGCAAATCCTAGAGCTGTCTGAGGATGATCTCACCATTTTGAGGTGAACTAGCATATACACACAGCATCCAAAACAAATTTCAGTCCAGTTCTTTAGATACACCCAATAAACTCAGTATCGTGCAAAGTGGGTAACAAAAGTAAAGGAATAATGAGTGCTTCCTGCTTCCTTCCCTATCTGCATGTGCCAAAAAATCTAACCATGATGATCTAAACCACACAGAAATATCATATATTAAAGACAGAGTCTTTAATGATTTGCCAAACTTCAGAAATTCCTATCCCACTTCATAATTCATGGAAAGATGGATTTGTTCCTTTTCATGGTCTAGGTAAGTAGTCATGATACAACCACAGCCAATGGCTCTCAATTGCTGTCTTGACAGCTTCTCAAAACCAGTTCATCATCACAGTGGTGATCCCCATGTTAGCCAGGTGAATGTCCGGAATACATCAATGTGACTGACTAATAAAACCCTAAAAGGGAAGAAGGCTCAGAGGAGATAGAACAATGTGCCGACAAAATTCAGGATATGATGCAGTGTGTGACTGACCAAAGCTGTTACAAAGAACCTGACTTGTGTGTCAACACAGAAGGGACTGAGGAGCGGCTTTTGTTTTAGCTATCCAACAGCTGAGTTGATTGGGTGATGATGTTTTTCTCCCTGAGTTCATTAAAAGGGTTTGAATGTGTCTCTAAGTTATAGAGCTGCCCAGCATGGCAAAAGTGAATACATAGCTCAGCCCAACATAAAGTATAAAAAATAGACAACTAGAAAAAGAATTTTGTAGTGAACAGTGGGCTTGAGCTGGCTTCAATGCACGTAATCACGTCAGGCAAGTGGGGACACCCAGGATCATGACAGTGAAAATATTATAGAAACCAATAATGGAAATTACATTGGTAGAATGATTGAACTATGTATTGCAATTAGTCTGTTTTGCTAAGTGTAACCTACAGTTGTCATTTGTATCATGATTTCAATATATTTTATTTCTGTTAGTATATTTTTTTATTTCTGCACTATATTTTATTTTTGCAAAATCAGAAATCCCATGTAGTACTAATACCCTAAAAGTAAGTAAATTTTATGTTAAACATTTGTTAAACACCCTCCACGTGTTGAATATCTAAAATAACCTCATCAGAGAGTATTACTCTGACAACCAGTCATGACTTGACTTTAGGCCCAGCTGGACATAAGTTCTATTCATTTCTTCCAGAGCTCTACTATTCCAAAATTTAGATACAGTAAAGTCAAGTGCAGGTAATTTGACCCACATACAACTTTTTCCATCAAAGAACTCTTGACACAGAAAGTAATCTGTAAGGAATTTTATTCCTTTAAGGCTGGTTTAGTTCTTATTTAAAGCACTTTGGAAAAGGGTACATCAAGGTATTATGTAAAAGGAAATTATTTATTCAGTGCAGGAATAGTAACTCAAAAACATTTTTTTCCCCGACATATTTTCTCTGGTTATCACCTTCTATTCACAGCAATACAATTTTCTGTTCAAATAAATAGAGGTTATGTAAGAAAAAAAATTGTAGTGTCCTCTACAGAGGTATCTCTTAATAAAAAACAATGGGTATTGCACAAACCAGCATGCTACTTAAGCAATGTTGGATACTGAATCCATTTGGTATTACACAGATCAAACATGGGTGATTAATTACAGACCTAATAGGAAAAGTAAACAATCCATCCTCATTGCAGAACAGTAAGCATATATCTTCTTAATCACAGTGGGATTATAACATCCTGCTCTCCACAGGTGTGTAACTTGGTGTCACCAGCATCTGCCATGAATCATAGAGAGTTATTATTCTCATTTTACAGTAAATAGAGTTGAAAACAACTATACAGTATTCGATTTCTGATTGCACTAAGAGAAAAAAAGTAGTTATGTACAATTTGGACTGTAATATTTCTTTTTCATTGTCTTATTTGGCAACTTGTTTTTTTCCAGCTATTATCATTATTATGCAACACATAAATGCACTTATCACTGGCACCTAAGCTTATTAACTTATAGCTTATTAAACAGCAATTATACTGCTATTGAAGGACTACAGCAGAGCACACACGTATTGTGTTTTCTCTTTTTACTCTGCTGTGTTATTGCTGTTAAGAACAAGATGTAAACTAAGTACATTTTGCCTAAAAATATAAACTTCAAGATTTTCCTCGGAACTGTTGGGGTTTTGTTGTTTTTTTCGTTGTTGTTTTAACTTGAAAGCTGGCTTTTTTCCCCCAACCATTTGTAACCATTTTTACTTTACCCTGATAGACACCACTGCTAGACAACAAATCAGAAGTTATGTTCTGCTGTAAAAACTCAATTTGCGTTACAAACTAGAGGAAAACTTAAGTCACTTGGGATCCAGGCCATCTCTTCCATCATTACCACACTGCCATTTTTGTTGCATTTTGATAGAAGAAAACACACCTGTTGGATGTGACAGTGAGGAAGGGGAAGCTACTGCAGCCCCATGTCCCCATGCCACCCCATGGCAGGGCTGTTCCCAGTAAACACACACACACAGAATACCCATTTGGGCTTCCCCACCTGCCTTTGTCTCTCTCTACTACTTTGTGGGTGTGTGGTTGAGCTTTTATGACAAAACAAATCTGTTATATCCCTGAATTACATTTAAGGAATTTTAAAACCTGGATCCATCCAATGCAAGGCAATTGGTTTGTGACCTGGTTGCAAAGTTATACTCTATGCAATGAATTTTGTGCTATTCTTGGTAACTCAGTGACTTGGGACCCAATCCAAAATTCAATGAAATGTGTGAAAAAGTCTTCTTAATTTTCTTATCGTATTTGCATATACATGAAGCAGAAGTGGATTTTTCTATGTTTGAGTCTGATCCATGAAGCTAAAGAGATTCAGTCATTTGGCACAACTTATCTGATTTTGTCATAAAGTTTGAGAAAGATGGTCGTTTCCTTTCTTATTTCTTATTTCTTCCAATACAAGATTATCATGGATTGGGGTAATCAATTTAACAACTGTATATTTAAAATACATATATAAATATGAAAGAAGAAAGCTCTTGGAGGTGAGATCTGTACTTAAACTGCTTGTGTCTTCAAAATAAACCTTTGTAGAGCAAGAGTTCTTGTCAGTTTGTCTGTCATTTATAACAAAAGTGCTTGGTAATTGACTCAGAGGAAGACAAATTCATGTGCTGATTCAGGTAAAAGAAGTGGGAAATGCCAAATCCACCCGCTTTAATAATGGAAAGCCAGCATTCAATTAGGGTTAGCTGGTTATGTTCTGCAGGTTCTGCTCACACAGCAATTATTGTTTCATTTTGTTTTGAGTGAAAGAACATGGTGTCTAGTTCTATTTTAAAATTAATCCTTTCTGTCAATTTTGCTTTTCCTGCTTCATAGATTCCTAATGATGGGTTGTAGTGAAGTGTAGAGAAAGGTATATATACTGTGTTTGGGAAGCAGTACTTTTTCATACAGTAAGATTCAGTATTCAATAAGAGGTACATGCAATGACCCAGACTCTACAAAGCTGGTGTAACTAGAAAAGCTCTTTCTTTTTCTTTCCCTTTCTCATACATAACCTAGGCCTGTGCCCCTGCCTTGGCCAATTATATAATAGCAATTTGTGGAAAAGCCATGTCACTAACTGGCTGAAAATCTGATTAAGTGCAGACAGATCCTAATGCTAGGAAGAAATAAGTGCATTTTGTGACTATCAGATTGCAGTTTATTTGGTTCTGATGCTTTTTGTGTATTCCATGTCTTCTTGACCAGTAGATCTTTAACTATCTGCATCATGTTGACTCAGCATTTTTAAACATATGCACCAATAAAAAGAACATCTTTTTATAGGGTTTGCTTGAATGATGACTGAAGTTGTTATATTTATGGAATGGAAGGTCTTTTAACAAGGTTTTGATACTTTGAAGTAGGATGTTACTGCTCATCTCTTACCCCTTTATTTCACTGATGGTAACATAACAAAATCAAAACTTAATTGTAAGTACTTATGCTGCACAAAATAGATCAATCTGTCCCTCTAAATGTGTCACATGAGAACAGCAGTCAAGTCCAATTGATTTCAAAGTTATGTGGTACAACTACTATTACAGTATTTTCCCTAAGATAGGTTCAGTCAATACATTTACTACTTTTAAAAAGAAATGTTCACTGGGCTGATTACTTTCTTTTTTTTCACCAGTTGACTCATGCCTATTACAAATAACCTGCATAGGTATGGTTTGGGTCTATTAAAAAGTATAAAAAGCTAAGAACATACTTTTCTTGAACTTGAAACTTCTGCTTCTGCCTTGAATCTTCTGAGTCTGAGCTCACACTCAGCCCATCAGTCTTACTACCATCTCTAACAGTTCCTTAAGTGTGCTACAGACTTTCAGGTGATCATATAAAAGTTAAAATAAGATGGGTTTTGAAGGATTAAGTGAGTCCGTATGTTATCTCAAAGACCCATAGTTCAAGACAGAACAGTTCAAATAATTCATTGCTTTTTTCTTTGATAAAAATGTAGGTTTTAACCTTTTGGGAAGTCTTTTTCTACAGTGTCAGCAGCAGCTCTAACCTGTCAGTTCAGCAGTACTTCACAACTACTGCAGTTCACTTTCTGTGTGATAGGGAAAAGAGAAGCGAGAATGATACTCAAGCTCTTCCAGGACTGTGAAAAATGCAAGATATGAGTGACCATATCTTGCTATGAGATATTGAAACTATAAGGTTAGTTTCAAAAAAACAGTTGAATGAGGGCAGCTTCAAGGCTTCAAGGCAGAGTAGGTAATAAATAGAAAAATGATTACAAAATGAAAAAGTTCCTCTGTGATGTGAGAACTGGTTCAGGGGACATGGGCTTAATGACTTCCTCTGTCATAGACTGCCTCGGAGACTTTAGGAAAATTACTTAATCTCTTCTGAGCCATGATACAGAGATAGTGCATTCCTTTTTATTTTCTTCCTTTCCTTTCAATTTAAATTCAAAAAGAATTTTTTTTTCTTATGATGCACCTGCAGAAGTCTTTTAGCATTGTCTCCCGTAACTTTCTTATTGACGAAGCACAGACTAGATAAATGGACAGCAGGAATCAAACAAGTATTCTCTTGAGAACAGGCCAGGGCCTTCCCTGTGCTGGTCACAGATGGTTCCAGTCAATTTCTGCCAGGTCTCCAAGGGACCCACCACACAGGACACTGCTGAGCCCATCAGCAAAGGTGGTCGTGCCTTTGTAATAATATATTTAAGAAAGACAAGGAAGCACTGAGAGAGAGAAAGAAGAGGGAATTAGAAGGAAACAATGGGGGAACACCAAGCTCAGAGGAGCAGGACATGCTCCATAGCAGGGGAGGCATGCCCCAGCAGGAACAGCAGCTTGTGGAGGACCATGCAGAAGAAAATTTTTCCCTGATGGGAACATGTTATATGGATGATCCCGTGCCGAGACAGTTAGACTTTCGAAGGGATTGCACCCTGTAAAAGAAGAGTGAGAGAGGAGGAGCAGCAGAGGAAAACCCCTACCACACCTTACAATGCCAGTTGTCTCACTGAAGGGGCTCAGTATAAACTACATCAGTAGCAAGGTGAAAGGAGAAGAGTCTGGAGTAAAGTCGAGCTTGGGAAAGGCAAAGGAGAGGTGTTTCTGTAAGCACGTGCTTGTCTCCTTCTTTGTTTTTGTTTTTCAATAACCTAATCAGTACTCAAATATCTATATTATATGCAAATAAACTAAGTCAAATTCCTCAGAGTCGGGTATCTACTGCCTGTGTCAGTAACTGTGATGTCCCTGTCCCATGGGCTTTCTCATTCTTCCGATTTGCCTGTCAGAGTTAATGCAGCATCTGGACAAATACTCTTAATCATTGTTTATAAATGTATTTGTTTTATATGTTAAACCAAAAGCATCCCAGTTAGAATTATGAGACAATGAATATGAAAAATACTTTTTATACAAGGAACCTTTGTTCTTATACCGAAGATGAGGGTAAAAACCTTTCTTGTACAGTTAGTGCCTTCAGGTGTGCAGATATCAAAATTAATATATCTGGACCAGATATCTTCTAGGATATTCATCATACAAAAAAGGTATATCCTAGGCATGTAGAGGGTAAAATACTGCATTCTACAGACTTACTTTATTCATTTGTTCAGTATTGTCACAGACATTTTCTATAGCCATTCTTCTCTAAGGATCAAACCAGCCCCTTAGACAGGATTCATTTTTCCCTATCCTCTGTAGGTATGTTTGGTGTAAAAATAGATTTACTATTAGATTAATGGTGTAGACTCTGTTCAAATGTTAAAGCTCATACCATTTATGACTACTGACATACCGCAAATATATAATATAGTAATATTATAAATTATATTCTATAAAATGTAATAGCAATGTCATTTGGAAACTTGGATTCTCAGCAGAGACCTAACATTTAGCTTCCTTGTTAGTTAGCCAAACTCAGTAATCTCTCTCTATTCAAGCAGAAGAGGATGCACCTCTCTAGATTAAATAATACTGCAAAACTCTATAATAAACATGCAAAGTATTAGAATAAATACACTGTTAATCTACAGTAATAAGGAATCTATCTGTTTGTTGGGTAGGTTGTCTTTTTTTTTTTTTTTTTCCCTAAAGCTTAAATAGAAATTGATATATTCCCCAGCTACATGAGAATATCACTTGGAATTATTTCAAGTCTGTTTCTCTAAAGCATTTTCTGGTCTTGTACTTTAATTTAAGCAAGTTTCTATCTAAAAAAAAAAAAGTACCTAATTCTCCACTCATTTTACCAGTCTAACCAGAAGTAATTAGTCAAAGACAGTAGTTATTCCTCTTGATATTTATATCTGAATAAATCCAAATTAATTGCCTGCAGATTTGAATAAGAACAATTTGCACAAGTGATAGCAGACTTTATCCAGTTTTACTTTACAGGAGAAAAGTTCTGACTAGGATAAAGTTAACTTTCTTCCAAGTAGCCCCTATACTATATTTTGGATATGTGACTAAAATGGTGATGACAACACATCAATGTTTTGGCTATTGCCAAACAGAGCAGCATCAAGGTTTCATGTCTTTCTCATGCTGTTGACCCAGCAAGTGAGCTGGGAGTGGAAAAGAAGTTGGGAGGGTACACAGACAGCACAGCTGACCCAGACTGGCCAAAATTAACTACAGCATATAGTACTGTGCTCAGCAATAAGAACTAAGGGGGAGGGTGAGGAGGACAGCGACATTTGGAGTTAGGGCATTTGTCTCCCCAAGCATCTGTTCCGCATTCTGTGGCCCTGCTTTCCGGGAAGTGCCAAAACATCCACCTGCCAGTGGAAAGTAGTGAAGGAATTCCTTATTTTGCTTTCCTTGTGCATGTAGGTTTTCTTCACTTATTAAACTCAATCCGTATCTTAATCCATGAGTTTTTAATTTTTGTTCTTTTGATACTCTCCCCTATCCTGCTGTTGGAGGTGGGGAGTGAGTGAGTGACTGTGTGGGTGCTTAGCTGCTGGTCAGCATCAACACACAACAAGCACCCACATCCTCAGAATCATTCCTTGGAAAATAGAAAATACATATTACTCAGGATGGTCCAGTGAAAAGTACGACTTTTCCAAGACATCATCCTAAAGATTGCATGAAGCTGTCGTGCTACCACAGTTACTAGATGGGAGGAATTTAGTGGCAGTTAAGAACATAGGAGGGTTTTTTTCTGAGAAGAAAGAAGCAAATGAGAGATATCCTTGGGGACAAGTTTCACCAAATGACCATACTAAAAATTGAGTTGGTTTTGGACAGACTATAGGCTGAAATAAATAAAAATTTAGAATTAGTACGGCGCATGCATCAGCAAAACAAGCTCTTCCAGTAGTCCCCAGGCTGACAAGAGGTGGTAGATAAACCTGGGATGCACTCTTATGTGGGGAGAAATTCTTCATATGGTTCTTAATCTATCTGCTACCCATGGCTTTAATATGGACAGTTGCCTACTAGAAAATCAACAGAGAAAAAATGCATTTAGTAAAAAATATTGTTTCTTGCAACATTTTAGTCTTCCATTACCTACTTCCAATCCCAAGCTAATTTCCTTTTTATAGCTCCATACTTCCTACCCCTATCAGAAATATCAGGACA